>ML799271.1:120467-140016 GCA_009831015.1 Picea engelmannii
TATATATATAAGAATCCTAGATTACAATTTGAAAGCATCATGTAATGAATAGAAGACTAATGAATGAATAAAGGAGTATGTTTGATTGAATAGACTTGGTTGGAGCTATGTTAAGAAAAGGAAGTGAGGCCTTTAGAGATAACTCAGCTGAGTTGAAAAGTCCCAGGTGGTGTAGAAAGAATTGGAAGAAGGGGAGAGCCCCTAACTCCTTTCTTTCTATGTGTTATGTTTCCTCTGGAATGAGAAAGATGATTTACTAATAAAAGTAAATGTTTTGAAACCACAATGACGATGATTGTATTACTTCAGAAACAAATGAGAACTGTCTGTATTGCATTCCTGGAAACCCTTGAGGATAATGTGATGAAGTGCATAAAGATATGCTAGGAAATTTTGAAGAACTTTTATGGATTTGAATGTTATGATACATGCATTTTAATTGATATTACAACTAATGATGCATGTTGTGTATAGAAAGGAATTGGAACTGTAGAGGAAGACAATTACCAATAATGGTCGACCTCAAGCGGAGAATGACCATGGGAAGGTTGCGGTCGAAAGATTGTTGACAAGACTTTGAAAATCCCACTAAAGCACTGCTGATGAGGTAAAAATCAGAAATAGGATGCTAGAAGCCAAGAACATGTATAAAAATGTTCATGTTTATGTGGCTCAAGGTATGAAAAGATTGGGTGAGAATCCCTTCCGAAATATTTTATTGTCTCGTGTTATGCACAAAATTTTGAAAGGGTAGTTGTATGCCATGGATACCCAAGTAGGGTATGATTCGATAAGGGAACCCAAATGTTGGAGGAGTGAACCTTTGGCAGTGAAGACTGATTGTATGATGCAGGAGCATCTGAACCAAATGATATCTGGTGAATCAAATGGCCAAAAACCTTTACTAAGAGATCATAGAAGTCCCTTCGATCAACTACAGATCGAGATCGTGAGGATCGTGAAATAAAACCCTGATCGAATTAGGTTAACCAAGAGCCTGATAGAGGAAGTGAACACGAACCGTTCATTGGAAGGAAACCAATCTCAGTTGTCAGATCGATTTCAAGATCCACTGGAGTTAAGGGATCAAACACCAATCGTTCTATGAGATCGATGGCCCATATTCATTGCAGAGATCGAATGAGCACACGGGTTAACAATAGAGCCTGTGCCCATAATTTAAATTCAATGTAGATTTGTTTTGAGTTTGGGGTCTGATCGTAGATCGAATGACTCGTACTCATTGCAGAGTGCGAAAGAAGAATTAACGGGCGCGCTAGTTCACGGCCTACAATCAATCGACACCATTGATCTCATCGAGGTGGATGATCAATGACCACGATTAAAAGAGTTGGGCGAGCACTTTTCAGTTTATGGAGATTGAACTCTCTGATAAAGAGCGATCGTGTTAGGGATTCCACAATCACTGTGAACCATTGATCTGTGAACGATCGATGGGTGGACCTACAAGGAACCCATGCATTAATACCACGTAAACTCGTACTGTGATTGGGTTCTATGGTTGGATTTGGAAAATCGAGGATCTCCTCTCAGTCTAAAGTCTCGGTCAAATACTTCTATGCCGGGATTGTCGTATTTGGAATCGTGTGGTTTAGAATCGATCTAGGGGTAAGATCAATGACCCATATTCATTGCGGGGAAGGAATATGCACGAGGATTAATGTCAAGACCTGTAACCGTAAATTAAACTCAATATAGTTTTGTTTTTGAGTTTGGGGTCCGATCGAAGATCAGATGACCTGTATCCATTGCAGAGATCAGAAGGAGAATTAAACCATGAGGTAGTTGAGGTTCCACAATCCCTTGTAGCCATTGGATCTGGGGGAAGATAGATCTTCACCATCGAATTACAGACAAGGGGTTTAGCTAGGATCATAGTGCCCAACCATGGTAGCTGAAAGGGTAGCTATTGAAAAGAATAGAGATAAGGTCACAACTCTCGATCGTATAGAGAGAAAACGGAGTCCATCCAGGCCAGTCAAGGAAGGTATAGTTTGGCACTATGCGTTAGACTGTGGTCACGAGCAATGGTTCTATGGGAATGAAGGTGCTCCTAGTTATCAAATTGCATGGAATTTCTTCGAGGAAATGCATGTTTGCATTAAGGACAAACAATGGATTTCCCATTGAGGAAGGAGGACCTTCCAATATTTCTACTACATTTTATAGGTGTTAGAAAAAACCAAATTTGGCTGGCCACGAGTGTTGGCACCCTGGTTATTAATGAAGGAGGAATGCTTAAAGGTATTCATGTGAAACTTTTGAGTTTCATGTGTACTATTTTGGGATCATGATTGACCTATGGCAGGAAGTATGTTCCTGCTGTAAGAATGAATGAGAATGAATAAGCCATATGGTGAAAATCTTGGCTAAGTTCCAACACACCATGGAAAAGTACTTGTCGTAAAGTGTGGGAAACTTAAAATCAATGCAAGGGTGCATTGGCTATGAATGTGGCCATGAATTTTGGCACATTCATTAAAGTCAATTGATATCTGAATTACATTCTGAAAAATTTGGTAGGATAAAATGATGCATAGGTAAGGGATGATGTATCCTTTTTCTTTGTATCCTTGAATAGATGAAAATGATTTGGACTGTTAGTATGCCTGATTTTGAAAACATAATGTGCATGAAAACTAACAATTTGTTTGGCTGAGGAATGTTGAAATTGCAGGAGGAAATGGGCCTTGGATATGGCAGTATTGTAAGCCCATAAGGAATACCAATTGCCTACTGAGCCAAACTGCAAGGAATGGTATTTACTGTTACACATTATTTTGGTCACTCTGGTGATGTCTCTACAAGTTATGTGTTCAGGCTCTCATGAAGACCTTTTTTGCCTGAGAAAAGTGACTATTGTCTTCCTCTACAAAGCATATTTTTAAAGTGAGTTCGTGGGCTGCATATGATGCAGAGTGAGAAAATACTCATTCTCACAGGTTGCTCTATCCTTGGCCTATGAGGAGTTCACAGTTTTCTCTATAAGCAGGGTGCAAACCTGTTTTCAAGGCTAAAAATGGAAGAAGAGGTTAGGAAGGTTCTAGAAGAGGATCTTCTAGAAAATGAGTTGGCATTCGCATGGTTGGCATCCTATTGACTTCTAAGATTTAGTGGAATCATCCTCATCCATTTAACCATCTCTCCTTCTCCTATATATTGAAAGGTTTACCATGGAAAAGGTTAAGCAAGATTGAATGAAGAATTGATGAAAGAATTGTGTGAAGAACCCTGTTTGGATTGAAGCTTGAAGACTTTGTTTGTTTATCAAGTTGTACTGGATATTCTTCATACAAGTGTAGATCAAGTGTGTGTATTGGAACCAAGGATCACTGAAAGGAAGCTTGTGACATCAAGGCGATCTGGTTGTATCTTCTACTTTCATTTAATATAATACAACGACATGTCCCTTTCCCATAAAATCACTCTTATTTTATTGCATAACTCCTTGATCATATGCATAGGTTGACATTGAATTTACTTTTCTATCTTCACTTTGGTTGGTTTGTGTTGTCTTGGACCTGATTTCACAAGAGCACCGGAGCGAAGTAGGAACAACAGAGACCTAAGGAAGCGATATAAAGGTATGTCACTCATTCCTTCTTGGTAGTAGATTCAATGATTGCAACTTAGAGAAAGAGTCGTGTCCTGTCCCATTTTGTTATAGATCTAGGTGGATCTAGAGAGATCAATTAGTGTCTGCACCTACCGATTTATCCAATAAAGAATGTCGACGCAACTTTTCAACATGCTATGTCTTATGCCTTTCATGATATAAAGCACATTGTGTAGCCATATCTTGATGACTTACCACCTCATTCCATGTGCCATGTAGATCATCCAACACACCTCCACGCCATTTTCCTTCGTTGTCGGTTTTACCATATACGCTTGAATCCCCACAAATGTGTTTTTTGCGTAGAATCCGACCGACTTTTGGGATTTATTGTTTCACGTCAAGGGATCAGGGTAGATCCTTTGAAGGTTGAGGTGATTCTCAATATTCCTCCCCCTTCCTCACTTCGCCAGCTACAAAGTTTTCAAGGGAAGGCAAACTTTCTCCGTCGTTTCATCCCGAACTATGTTGAGCTAACTCTTGGATTTACTCGACTTCTCAAGAAAGGTTCTGAGTTCGTATGGGATACCACTACCGACAAAGATTTTGAAGCTTTGAAGCTGTCTTTAACTTGTACCCCACTACTCTTCCCACCTGATTACAGTTGGGATTATTTCCTTTATCTCGCAGCCTCAGACTATACCATCGCTATGGTTCTCGTTCAAGAGGATGATTCTCATGACGAACATGTCATTTATTTTTTGAGTCGGAGTCTCACGACCACTGAAACCAAGTATTTACATGTTGAAAAACTGGCCTTGGCCACCGTCCAAGATGTGCAACGTTTCCGACACTATATCCTTTTACGCAAGACTACTATGATTTCCAATTGCAACCCTATGCAACACATTCTTACACGCTGATTGCTAGGGGGAAAATACTCCAAATGGATCATAATACTCCAGGAGTTTGACTTAGAATTTGAACGTGCTAAGTCCAAGAAATCCCTGGTGTTTGCCGAGTTGATATGCGACCTTCCCTATTCTGAGACGAAAAATGTAGCAGAGGATTCATTACCCGATGAATCCCTTTTCCTGATCAGCTCCGATGACCTTTGGTATGGGGATATCATCATATATCTCCAGACCCAGAAATTCTAGCCCGATTTGTCTAGCACTGACCGCCATCGAATACGCTACCAAGCCCGTCAGTATATTATCCTCGGTGATACTCTTTATCGTTGTGGGATTGACTTCATTTTTCGACGCTGCCTCACGTTTGGCGAAGTCGAGAAAGCCCTGAATGACTACCATTCTAGAGCATGTGGTGGCCGCATGTCTGGGTATGCTACTGCCCATAAGATCTTATGAGCGGGGTATTTTTGGCCTTCTTTATTCAACAATTGTATAATTGTTGACCAAAAATGCCATGCTTGCCAAACCTACAACAACAAAATACGATCACACCCTTCTCCTCTACACCCTGTGGTCTCCGTTGGTCCTTTTGCAAAATGGGGTATTGATTTCATGACCTGTCACCCTCACTCGGCCGGGGGGCATGGATACATTATTGTAGTCGTAGATTATTTTATGAAATGGGCTGAAGCAATGTCAAAATTTGACAATACCGGAAAGAATGCAACATTATTCATATTCAATCACATCATTGCTCGGTTTGGTGTTCCTCAAGCTATCATTACTGATCACGGTAGCCACTTTAGAAACTTCATGATGTCTGAACTCACCGAAAAGTTGGGTCTTTTCCATGAAAACTCAACACCCTATTACCCACAAGCCAATGACCAAGTTGAAGCAATAAACATAGTTCTCATTACCATGCTTTGACGAATGATAGGGATTCACAAAACGAGTTGGCACACGATGTTGTTTTCAGCATTGTGGGATTACTGGACATCCGTTAAGTCTGCTATCGTGTTTACACCTTTCCAATTAGTTTATGGTCTAGAAGCCATCTTTCCGATTGAATGTGAGATACCTTCTCTAAAACTATCCTTCGAACTTCTCCCAAACACTTCTGTTGAAGAAGAGTGTATGTTGTATCTCATGCAACTAGTTGAAACCTGTCGCGATGCCACCCTAGTTATAGAAGCCCAGAAGAAACGCGTCAAAGCCCAATATGACAAACATGTCAAGCCACACGTTTTCTCTGAAGGTGATCTTGTTCTCCTTTACAAACAAGATCGGTATATGCTAGGAGCCAAGAAATTTGATGCTATGTGGCGAGGTCCTTATATCGTCAGATGAGTGTTGGAGAAAGGAGCTTACGAGTTGGTAGACTACGATGGTATCCCTTTGAGTGAACCCATAAATTGGTTGTACTTAAATAAGTACTATGCTTAAGATCACCTGTGCATGAGTGCTTGTATTTTATTGTATCATACTTTTTGTGTGTTACTTTAGTATGCTTTATCATTATTTGGTCTCTGCCCTCGACCGCTTATCTTGCGTTGTGCTTGGTTTCCATATGTTGGAGACTTTTCTACCCCACATTGGCTTTGCCAATGGCACTAGTCGTAGTACTCAGAACCTTGCTTCTGCTGCATGGGAAATTTATGCACCTACAAACGAACTTATCAGTCTATGAGGTGTGTGCCTCAGTCGTGCGATCAATAATATCACAGAATATAGCATCGTCATTGAATTGTTGATTGATGCTATTTCACTTGATATCCACCACCTGGTTATACGACTCGATTCGCAGCTAGTAGTACTATAGTTAAGTAATGTCTATGCTATCCGAAGTCCCACTTTATTACGGGTATATTTACGAATTCGCCTCTTGGAACGTTTTTTTGATTATATCAAATATCAACACATTCCTAGATGTCTAAATACATTGACTGATGCTTTAGCTAATTATGTGTTAGACAAACATTTGGGACATTTATGAACCAATCACACATCACATGTATTATACAACACAAAATAAGCCGGTAGAAGCCGTATATATGTATATAATGATCAAAAGTTGTTACAAAAAGTTTCTGTCCAAAGATCAAAATCTCAAAATATGAAGCCCATAGCTTCCACAAAATAGCATCATGGATGACGCTCACGATAACATACAACTGCTCGGGCTACCCTACGGAGAATTCAACTAAGAGACTTGGACACGCCCATAGTATGGCGCTGATAACGTCTCAGGATCTCCCCAATAACGATATTTGGGACATCCACAATCAACTCCTCTAAGTTATGTTCCACTGCCTCATAGTCCTCGACATCCCATCTTGCCACTGGAGCTGCTTCGCCTCGCCTCTGAATGGGAGACTTTCCTGGAGGTCGATACGGCCCCACATCTGTGTCATCAAAAGAAATTTTTTGATTAGTCCTTGGATAAACATAAAAACATTTTATATAATAAAATTTGCAAAAACATTAAAAAAGAACAAAATGTGTACTTCCCACCTCAGTCACCCCACTGAGCATCCTCAGGCAGGACCAAATCCGGATCTCCTCAGAAATCTAAACCGACATATGCGTAGTCATCGATCATCAACATCTGGGGCCTCAACCAATCAAAAAATGAATCATTATACTTGATTATAGGCCCTGCTACGTGCCGATCCATGAGGTTACACCACCTCAGCATCCTCAGATCTTGTGGGGCTGGTAAACCCCAATCTACCTGTAGTCGCAGTAGTGGGACCCTCTCGAGGAAGAATGACACCAAAAGTGACATGTACCTAAACGGCTTCAGGTTACCCCTTCTGCACTTTGTCAGTTGCCTCTTCATACTACAGAGAACTGCATCTGACCAGTTGAAAACCCAAGGCTCTGTGCACTCTATTGCGTATTGGAAATAGATTTGTAGAGCCATGTGCGGAGCTGCGCTCCCAACCATGCATGCAATGGTAAACAAGATAGTCTGTAGGGTCAAATCTTGGACCCCCAAAATGACAATCTTACCCTTGCTTCTCTCTGCCTCGGGAACACAATATCGGTGAACATACTCGCTCATAGGAAGTCCGCCGCCTCTACCTTCGGTCAAAGTAGCATGGTATCCATGTCGTGACAACCCCATCAGAAAATAGATATCCTCGATATCTAGTGTCAGCGTGTGGACCCCTACGTGAAATAACTATTGATCCACATCCCACATGTTTCGTGATTTCATGTTTGGACTCCATGGTATCCCACTTGAAAAATCAAAAAATAGTTTCGTGATTTCGGATTTTGGGCATTCGCCATATATCATGTCCTTAATTTACAAAGCCCAAACTCCCGAAATGTCTTAAGTGTTAAGCAAGGTTAATTAATGATTAGCAAAAAAATAATCCTTGCATGATTTCGCGTTTCGGGGATCCTGCCTCGAGCGACTATCAATATCCCGAGGTCCGAAACCCTGAAATACTTGAGGTTAAACACGATTATTTAACAGGCTAAACATGATTAAAATTAATCAATCACTTTGTGATTTCAAGTTTCGGAAATCATATCTTGACTTATTATAGGATATCTCGAGGTCTGAAACCCCAAAAAATACTTAACGATAAATGCGATTAACGAATGCATTAATGAGGATTATCTCGTGATAAATTTTTCGCTAAATCATAACTCATGTAAATTCAAATGTTGTTTTTCAAAACATCTAATCGTGAAACACCAGAAATTAATGACATTAATAATCAATCTACGACCATCATTTCAAATAAGATCCTGGACCACTGCCTAAATCTTTTTCATTAAAGAAAGTGAATACTTCATCAATAAAGGTATTTATAAGATCGATACAATTAAGGGGAAAAATATATTGAAGTTTGATTTTCATTCTGCGTTTTCACAAGACAACAAGTTTTCAAGATAAGAAGTTTGCACATTTCTTGTGACAGGTAACATATATTTGATCTTTTGATACCATTGATCCTTGTAAAACAACTAAATCGTCGAGTGAAAGCTCAAACCTAAACACATATGTCTTCTCAGACACGTCGCCCAGAACCATAAATTCTATGAAAACATGGACGCGGGTATTCGATATTCTACAATATGAATTGATCAAATTCCCAGATGATTCGGGCGACAAGGCAATTGAAACCTAGGCTACGAGATACAAATATTTTTCTCAATCAGAGCTGCATAAAATAAAAATGCGACCTAGGCTCATGCCTTATAATGATATGATTGGTTGGGCACTGGAGAATGTGGACCTCTCGACCAGAAGTATCTACAATTCTCAAAGGGTTGCAATTGGGTCTTTCCAACAAGAACATTTATAGGTGATGTACAAATTATCCCCAGTTCCCAATTACATTTATAATACCACTTTCTTAATTGACTTCAACAAAAACAAATGCACGCAATATGGAAGGAACCTACCCGACTTGATCAAGGATTGGTGTTCACGTCCTGAGAAATTTAGAGCAGACACCCATGGCGTGTATGTTGTTTCTTCATTAGAGTCTCACATGATGTATCTAGCCATGATGCTATGTGGAATTTTTGGGAAAGAAAACTGTGCTCATTTCTTATTACCATGGGTGCCAATCATGCACACGGTAGTAGAGGAGTATTCCTTTGATTGGGCCGAAATATTATCAGACAACTTGGTCAGGGAAATCACAAAATATTGGTCATTGAAAGCCAAAGGGAAACCTGCCCCATTTTACATGTTTTCTTATAGTATGGATGTCCTCTATTTCATGATGCCATTTCCTTTGATGGGATGGAGCTAGACTCTGACCAACGCTGAACCAATACACTTCTATCACTCCAAGCTATGGGAGGATAAAGAAAAATATTTCTTCTACAAAAATTGTAACTATGTGATGGTGTCAATGCATATTGCTATATATGGGTGCCCACCTCCCAAGATTTCCGATAAGATAGTGACCAACCTAGGAAAAATAGCAGATTGGTACATTGAAGACCCGTTCTCTTATATCAGGGTTTTTAGATGTTTCGTCCCTCTGCATGCTTTACCCAATTTTCTACTAGATCGTGGGACCTTTATAGATCATGGAAAGAAAGAGGCCCGTGGCCTATTGACTAGCCTTGCCTGATTCCTTGAGGCATATGCTCGATGTTTTTCACGTATCTGTTTTGAGACATTATATTAGTGATCCTACACACGTTATTGACATGAGTTCCTTTCAGGTATCAGACGAGGGGGAGCTCACGGCTGAGCCAACCCACATCTTGGATCATCGCATTCGACAGCTACGACGTCGAACAGTAGATCAGGTCAAGGTCCAGTGGGACAACTATAGTCTGCACTCAATGACCTGGGAGGACGCATATGATATGCACCAACAGTTTCCATTTTTGTTTGATAGATAGACTTATGATACTGTGATACACATTATTTCAGTACTTATACTTTGAAACTTCAGGATGAAGTTTAAAACAAGAAGGGGTGTATGTAACATCTCGCTCTTGCGCACTGAGCGAACTTATTCTTTGAGGACACTTGCTCGCAAGTGATCCAGATTATTATGCTATTAAAACATTGATTTTGATTATGAAGCATTATGGGTTGATGTCATGTTGTTTTGCTGCATTGACATAGACATGTAATATTGACTCGGTTTTACTGAGTGTGCAGGATTTTGGACCTCGAGGATGCAGAGGCATCGATGGAACCCTTGGACTTTGGATCGAGTCAAGGAGTGAACCATTGGGGTTTGATTGTTTTATATGTGATATTAATGCATCTAATTAGATGATATGATATGGATATATTTCTGACATGATTCGTTGATGATGCAGGCTGACGATAGATTTCCGACCAGACTCACATGTGAAGTAGAGGGGTCACGCTTGAATACCAGAGATGTTGAGGGAGAGGTGTGGACAACAACCTTGCCACAACCTACTAGCACTCCTGTCATGGCTCGAACTGTAGGTTAATGTTTACCTAGTTCAAGAGGACCCATGATGCCATGAGGGAAGACTGCGACAGTCGCTCACGATGATTCTAAGGGGTGTGCAATAAGGTGGGGGCCTTATTCCTTAGAGGCCCTTAGTCTCCCACAAGTTCACCTAGCAGAGTATTGACTCTAGGGGTTTTTGATATCTACCAAGTCAGTCAAGAGGCGAGTGGCACCCTTGGAGCACGTGGTGCGTCCTGAAGAGCACGTCACGCAAGAAAAATGGAAAGAGATGAGTGGAACCCTTGGAGCACGTAGTGCATCTTGAAGGGCACATCGCGCAAGGGAAACAGATGAGGCGAGTGGCATCCTTGGAGAACCTAGTGCGTCCTGAAGGGCACGTCGCATTGTTAATGAATAACGTGATAAGAATTTTTTAAAACAATTTCCCTAATAAATTGTCGCCCAACACGAAAATTAAAGTCTATATATATATATATATATATATATATATATATATATATATTAAATAAATAATGATGATAATCTTCATTAATCTTGTAACAAGGAGTAAGCAATTTAATTGATTCATAAAAATTGTTG
Source organism: Picea engelmannii (assembly GCA_009831015.1). Lineage (NCBI taxonomy): Eukaryota > Viridiplantae > Streptophyta > Pinopsida > Pinales > Pinaceae > Picea > Picea engelmannii. Next base: position 131,477 of record ML799271.1, read on the forward strand.
GGATAAAAATTAAAAAAAGGAGAAATAATTGTTTTATTATATTATGATAATTTAAAATTTATTAATTAAAAAGGAAAAAGAGAAAAAGTTAATTTCTACACCTGCCAATTTGAGTTCTAAGTGAAAAGGGGAAAGAGGGAAATCTAAAATAATTAGGAAACTAGGAAAAGAGGGAAACATAAAAAGAAAAGGGAAACACAAGGGAAAAAGAAGAAAGTCAAACTTAGTAAGGTATATAGAATTTAAGAACTTTCGAATTTAAACTGAACTAGCAAATTAATAATGGGCAAAGTCATTAAAACTTGTAAGGGAATTTGGGGACACCTATGAGCGATTCTAGGAGTGACTCTAGGTGGGTGAGGGAAATAAGGGTAATTAATTAATTAAAGAATTTAATTTATGGAGGAATGAAGGGGATGAGTGACACTTGCACGGGGAGGATTTTTAGGAGTTAATTTATTAAACATTAATTTAAATGGGATTTTGGGAAGGCAAAGGGGTTCGAAAATCTATATAAGGGAGGGAGGAGAAGGAGGAAGGATCTCTTCTGTTTACGTAACGTTACGCTACATAAATCTCTACTTGACTAACTTAGCTTGTGGGGGTTGGGATACCCAGCTCAGTGAGAAGTGGTAGCTCAGACTTACAAGGCGAGATGGGAGCTAGTTGGTTCTCTGGTTAGTGTGCATGGACCCTTTGCGGCTCGGGGGGCTAAGGGGGAAGAAGAGTACCCCTAGCATTGGCTGGGAGGTACCGGTGAAGTCTCATCGGTCGACAAGCGAGAGTTGCACAGAGCACGCGGGACATCAACTCAGAGAAGGAAATCAGGCAACGATACGCTTTCTTTAGTTTTTTGCATGGTAGATTGTAGAATGATTTATGCTTTGGATCTGCATGTTTTTTTTGAGTAAGGAATTTGATTTTCTTAGTGTTCTAGTTGGTAACTGAATATTTCCATAGCCTTTAGCTCGTTGAGTGATTGACTCCCATGGACTTCGATTCCCAGCATGTCTTGACCTCCCTATGGTGTATTGATTTGTGAAGATTGTGGTTGTTTTTGCCTTTTGTCCCTAACTCATTAGTCCTCACCTGAGCAATCGGCCAAGATCCTGATCTGCAGTCGTCGCTTCAACACTAATAGACCTATGGATCTCAACGCCCTTCTTTTCTGTACGTGGATGATGAGCGAAGGATGTTCCTGATAGCCATCTACCTCCATTGTTGTCCTTGGCTGATTGTTTTGAATTGCGCCATCTAGCAAAGACCTCTGCGTATGGATTATCTTGTGTCCTTGTTGGTTTTTCTCTACGCCTTGACTGCTAGAATCATTGTGATCATTTCAATGACTTTTCCCAATGGATCCTTGCGTTTCTCTCACTGTGGTCTATGTTGTATTGGTATCCTGGCAATGGAAAAATGAATTGATTTCATGTCTGCATTTTTATAATGGTATCTTGGAGATGGAAAATTTTTTTTATTTGTATTCCTGTCTGCGTTGTATTGGTATTCTGGCAATGGAAAAAATGAATTGATTTCATGTCTGCATTTTTATAATGGTATCCTAGAAATGGAAAAACATTTTTATTTGTTATTCTTCTCTGCGTTGTATTGGTATTCTAGCAATGGAAAAACAAATTGATTTTAGGTCTGCATTTTTATAAAGGTATCCTAGAAATGGAAAAATGTTTTTATTTGTTATTCCTGTTTGTATTGTATTGGTATTCTGGCAATGGGAAAAACAATTTGATTTCCTGTCTACATTTTATATTGGTGTCCGGGAAATGAAAAATGTTTTTTTTGTATTCCTGTTTGCGTGGTATTGGTATCCTGCCAATGGAAAACGAATTCATTTCCCTGTCTATGTTTTGCCAGTATTTTTCCCTTTTAAATGATGATGGCAACATGAAGTTCCTTATGGTGCGTTTTGGGCACATCATTTTGCATATTTTAAATACGGATAGCCATGAATGTCCTTCTGGTGTGTCCATGTACATGTTTTTCCCTTTTAAAATGAGACTGAGATTGTTGTTTAAATGCCCATGATTTTTCCATTCAAAACATGACTGAGATTGTTGTTTAAATGCTCACGATTTTTCCATTCAAAATGTGACTGAGTTTGTTGTTTAAATGCCCACAATTTTTGCCTTTAAAATGTGACAGAGATTGTTTTTGAAATGCCCACGTTTTTGCTTTTAAAAGTTGACATAGATTGCTGTTGAAATGCCCACGTTTTTTCTTTTAAAAGTTGATTGAGATTGCTGTGGAAATGCCCACATTTTTGCTTTTAAAAGTTGATAGAGATTGTTGTTGAAATACCCATGTTTTTGCCTTTAAATTGATTGACTGAGTTCGTTGTTGAAGGGACACGAGTTGCTAGTTAGAATGATGACGATGTTTGCTAGAATGGACACAAAATTTTCTTAAATGTTGACTGAGTTGTTGTTGAATGACCATGAGTTGATCCTTCTGCAGTTTTGTATTGTCCTTTTTTTTCTCCTTCACTTAGAGTGTATACCCAACGTTCTCACTGCCAAACTTTAATTACCACAGTGATGTTACTAGCCATACTAATTACCATGTTAATTGTAATGATAAATGCTATATTAAATTCCATATTAGTTGTCAGAACAATTGCTACAACAATATTAATGGTCAACAGATTCCTTCTTATTGATTAATTGCCGCAACGAGTTAAATGGTTAACAATATGTAATCACCTTGTTATTGCTATATTACTTGTTATGATAACAGTCATGTGAATTGCCTTGTTATTGCTAATTTAATCATTAGGTAAATGCTATGTTAATTGCCTTGTTATATTTCTACAACGATGTTAGTAGTTTGCAATTCCTTCTCAATGATAATAGATAGCTAGTATTGTTGGTTCGGTCAATATACCTAGACTACGTGTTGAGATTAAATTCTTCATAAGTGTTATAATGGTAGCATCCTACATTAAGATTGTTAATATTTTTATTCAAGTTAATGGCTAGTTAGATGGTATTTATAATTATAGTTTTAGTATTGATTACTTAGACTTGCAAGATTGATTGTATTAACGTTAAATTAGTGGGTGCATTACTGACTGATTGTAACTTTGACGTGCCTCATTTAGATGGGAACCCATGTTAAAATATATTGTAATCATTGACTGGTTCAGACTGGGTGATTGGTTGGGTCGGGGATGATGTCGTGTATTGGATTGCGTCATCCCTTGTCTTTGTCCTCTAGCGTTTCGTTGACCTATTGTTGGGGTATGGGTGTGGTTTTCCTTTTGGTATTCAGTTTCTAGCACGTCATATTTTCCCTGATCCTAATAGGATGAGTGGTGCCAAGGTTTTCGACGCGTCTATCACCTGGAGACGACATGATTCCTGATGAGGGGATCATGGCACACCCATGGGATAGCGGCAAATGAAAACCTGGCCAGATTCGGTGTGTGTCGGGGAGTGTTGTCGAGCTTGGTAAGTTGCTTGGGCGCATGGGTAGAATGCCTTCATGCGTTTGGTTCATGCGCTTTGAGATTCTAGTCTTATTCGTCAACGTCATTGTGTCGGGAAGGGGAGGTTGTCCCTTAGCGTGTAGGAGTGTCTTGTTGCATTGGGTGGGTAGTCGTTCTTCCTTGTTATTTTGCGCATGTTTTCCCAGTTTCCCTTGTGTCAGTGAGTGGAGTCGTAGTTTCCCATTGCCTGGGTTTCATACTTTTGTTCGTTCTCTATGGTGTGGTTAAACCGTTGTCATTGTTGCCTTCTTGCCTCTCAATTATTAAAAAACAAAAAAAAAGTGGTCGTAACGAAGGGTCATTACAGTTGTGCTTAAGTGTTGTAACGGTGTATTTAGGCGCCACCTCTATTCTTCAAAATTTATTGTCCCTCATAGACTTTCTACAATACTATGTTCTTTGTTTCATATTGTGTTCCATTTCATTCCCAACATGGTGGTCGATAGTATGGAGTTGATTCCTAAGGTTTGAATACTTGTTTAGTGCATTAGTATTTAGTGGTTGAGACTCCTCTTTCTCTTTATTAGTTTTTTTCTCTCATATTATGCCATAAAACAGGTTGACTTTTTTTTTTTTTTTATCTAAATAGACAATTGGCATACCAATAATAGTCAGATTAGCTACACTGTAAATAGTAAATCCAGGTACTTCTCTAAAGTTGGGAGCACCTTCAACTCTTTTGGGTAGTGATAAGTTTTGGCAACCAGGACAATGATCACTTTTGAGAACAATTTTCCTTTCAAGAGGGGGTTCTAAAGCACATTAGTGTAGCATGTAGGCAGTTCGACTTGACATCGAACAACACATTCAAATACTGAAGATCCATACAACACCAGAATCAAGGTAACTTGCAAACAGTTTCTTTATAAGTTTACTTGTGCATTTTTTGAAATCAAGTTGAATTTTCCTGTAAACAGGTGCATTTTTAGTCAAAGACGACACCCATCATTTGTTGAGTCTGCATATTTGAGTTTGCACTATAAAGGAAAGGTGGAGTTGCAAGAAACCCTGTGAGGTCTATTTTTGTCTTTAAAATGGCTTGAGTTGAGGAACTATTAGAGTTACTAAACACTCTAATCCTCTCTTCTGTGGATAATACAATCACCACTAACAAAGAAACTTTTCATTCTGTTGTAACATTCTTGCAATTTACACAAGTCAAATTAGCACTGTTACAAACTCAAACTCGACTTCTTCATGATGCACTTCAGCGATAGAATCTGTGACAACATTTTGAAATACTCTTTGTTCAGAACCCTCTTTTCAAATATGATGAAGATGATGATGTTGATTCAGATAAAAAACCATTATAGGAGAAACTCAGTGAGAAAGCTTCAGATTCAAGTATAGATCAACTTCCTATATCTAATCCAATCATCAAACCTTGGGAATAAATAAAGCACAATAAGCACATAATCGGTATTAGATATGAAAATGATGTCACCTTTCATAATCTTGATTATACCAAATCGATCCATTTCTAGAGTGTTGGATTGTTGCAAGAAATTTCACATTCACCTGCTCTAGTTCAGGATCATATTCCGATATGCCAACATTGTCAACGAGTTGGCCACATGGAATATTAGTGCTTCAATCTTCATCCTTGCAAGCCTTTTGGAAAGCACAATCATCCTTCAAACAAATGTTCTTACAACAAGAAACCTACAAGAGTAAAGAACCACTATGGGTGGATGGCTTCTTGGAAATGGTCATCAATAGTTAAGAAGATATGTCAGTCATATCGATGAATTCACTCTCAAGTATTGACGCATATTGCAGAGAAAGATTTTTCATCTTCTCACCTTGTCCCCGATGGNNCAACAATTGACATTTAGGCTTCGAGTTTCGAAGTCCCATCAATCAAGAAATAACAAGAGAGTATGACAAGCGAGCGTGATTGGTTTGTTTTTTTCCTTAAACCACCACTTGGTAGAAGAATTAGAGCTTCTTCTAGACAACGATTTTTGGTTTTCCTTAAACCTCTACTTGGTATAATACTTTCAGCTTCTTCTACATCACATTTTATGGTCATATTTAAACCATCATTCAAAATCACTTCCAATTAGTAGAAGACATCAACTTCCAACTTCTATCTAACTTAGGAAATTTTCTAAGAACCAATGAGCCTAGAGAAGGGTTCCAGAGTTTGTGGTCATACTTAAACCACCAAATTGGTTTGTGGTCTTCCTTAAACCACCATCATCATTCAGTTTTTAGTCATCCCAAAACCACCAGATTCAGAGAGCACATTCAACCATCAACAGTTTCACACTTCCATATTTCAGTTTCCCACTTCTAGACTTCAACTCTCTTCTTGGACTCATATACACGCCTTTGGATTAAGGGGGAATGTTGGAAACCTAATCCACTAGGTTTATGATATCATTCACTTGAAGAAATGTAAAACTCCAAGTGATAGTGTAATGATCGTCGAGGAGTCCAAGAGACCTTGGAATCAGAATCCAAAGGTCACATCATTATGTATTTACATGTGTATCATATCGATTAATAAAATGCATTCATGCTTATTCTAATTTAGCATTCCAACATTTTCAATTGGGCTCAAATTATATCATCCAATATTCAATTGACTATTAATAAATCATTGGAAACACCCCCTGGCTTTGAGGAAGGTTTTTATATATATTCTTATCTTGTAGATGCAGTTTGTGAAAAAAACCATTTTCCACTAATGAAATCGAATTGGACACCTGATCAAGTACCTATACACATCTACTGCTCTATTCTATGGAGTCAACATTGTAAAAATCATTTTTACAATATTTGTGATAATTTCATGATTGCTTTATATGTTGTGTTGTTCAACCAAATAGCACCAAGATTCACCTAAGAGGCTAGAAATACTATTAAAGAGATAGTAGACTACTTTTTAGATGAAAAATTTTCTTACATCGGGATATATGGATGTGCAACAACCCATCATTTTTTTCTCAAATATGTACCTGAAAGATTGGTGATAAGGGAAATAGCATTCCAAAGATTTTCCATAAGAATTACTTGTTCCTTATTCTCAAATTCAAAAAATTTATGGCCCACTTTTCTTTAGAGTCTTGGAAAATATACCCTACTAAATATTAAGCATGCAATGAAAGAAGCTAAGAAAATGGAAAACATTTGGTTGTCTTCTGGAAACTCCAAAAAACATGATCCTAGAGATATTATTAAAGAACACTACAAATTGACTAAATTCTCCAAGTCATATTATCATGAGTACTACCCATTCAATATCCTATTTCAAGTGGTGAAGACCTTTGAATATGTTAGGAAGAGGTTTGAGGATGTTCAAGATATACAAAAAAGGGAAAAATTATTGGCCCTTCATGATGAAATATGGAATCTTTTCTATGAAGAATAACTAAAGATAATGGGCACAAAAAGTAACCTAGAATTTAAAGAACAAAAAAGGATGAATCTTCTCAAAATAAGTAGAATGACAAGAAAAATCAAGGAGAATCAACACAAGGAAAAAATATGTATAGGAATGAATAAAGACAAGCAGAGGGATACACATGACAAGGATCATTCAAACAAGTATTCTGACAAAGAAGGAGTTGCAAAAACTCAAACTCCAATATCTCAAGATGTGGCCATCACATAAACAAAAACATAATAGAATCGAATAAAAAAAGACTCCCAAATTGATATTTTCAAAATATCTCCTTTGATATTTACACCAATCAATACTCTCACAAGGGATCTGGTATCTTTAACACTTGATTTAGATCATTTTGAGTCTTTAGAGGAGACTGTAGTACCTTTGGGAGAATATGTTTTTAGTAGTGCCAAGAAAGGGATAGTCAAAGGGAGATCAAGGAAAAGAAAAGTAGGATTGCTTGAAGAAGAGTCTCCTAAACAACTTCTAGTTTGGAGTATTGTAGGTCATCAACAAAAAAATGGCTCAAGAGACAACTTTAACATTATGTTCATTTTCCAATGCTAATGACTGGTCAATGAATGAGTTGGTTACTAAATTGTAAAAACAAAACACACAAGTAGAATCCTTTGAAGAGAAACTAGAAAAATAAGGTTATGCACTTACACAGAAACAACAACAATAGATTAATCATCTAAAAGAGCGGCATAGGGTACAACTCGCGGTTGCAAAAAAACAATATAAACAAGAATTGGAAGGTGAAATCAAGTGAATCTGAAGGAAATATCTTCTCTTAATGAAGAACAAAAAATGAGGATGAAAGAAATTGTTGACTAGCATCAAGAGTAGGTCATTTCAATGGAAACCCAAATTGAGAAATTCAAAACTGAACATAATGCTTCTGAGTTTTTAAGGACATAAGCACTTTCAATAAACATTTGATTTAAAGAATTGAAAACAGATTTTTATAAAAAAAAATGGACCAAATTCAACAACATTCAAATTATTTGCTCAAACTATCTGATATAACAAAGGTTCAAGTTGAAGAACAGAAAGATGGCCATAATGCATTTGATCAGATTAAACTTTGGGAAGTAAAAAAAAAAAGAACACCTGATAGTATTATGAAAATGACTCATAAAGATAAAGCTCAATGTTAAATACTGATGGACAAGAAGGTTAGTAGCAACATGAATGTATGTGATTTGATTGAAGAAAGAAAGCAAAGATGCTCATGTTTGTGGGGCATTGTTGTAGATGTTATTGAATATTTCAATATGCCTCATGTTGAATACCATGAAACCCCAAGTAAGATATGTATAAAAAATGTGGATCAATAAAGAGATGCCAACAAAGATAAGATTGCTAAAATTTTGACTTGGGACAACAATTCAATTCATGAATTCATAACTACCCATGAAAAATATTTGAGGTCAATTTCAAATTTCTTTCAAAATTCAAAAGAAAAGAACGTATTATCATAAAAAGTATTCATAAATGTGAGGTAGGTTTGGATAAACCAAATCCACCTCTTGTATCACATATGATGGATATCCATAATCAATGGAGAATGTGTTTCAAGAATATAGAAAATGAGAAGAAAATGGAATTTTCTTTTGTGATAGAATTGCAACTAATTTCCTA
>ML799271.1:140029-161948 GCA_009831015.1 Picea engelmannii
GGGGGGGGGGGGGGATTGAGTAGAAGATGAGTGATTCAAATCTTTGGGAAAAAGGTTTAAAAGGAAAAAATTTCTATGTGGAAAGGGCTGGCAAACTTGGTATTGAAATCTTGTATACTTTTATCAGACTTTTAATGATTAAGTTGAGGCAAATATCTTTTGGAGAAATTATTTCTATATGAATGTAAGATTTTAAGATTGTATTTATTTGCACTTTTGTAATTTATGCAATTTATATCATTTATATTCTTTTGTGAAACTTCTTTTGCAATTCATTAAGCTATCCATTTGATATTTTAATTAGATACGAGAATGCATATGTGTTATACAAATAAGTTCTTATTTGAAAACTGTGTATGCATCTGTGTGTATTACTTTACTGAATAAAAGAACTATTTCATTTAATTCAATAATTTATCATTTTGTCTTTTATCTAATTTTGATTACACTTGTTGTTAGCTAGGATAGTTAGAATATTATTAGTATTTATTATTAGGAATAAGTATTATATATATTATAGCTATAGTAGAAATATATTTAGTTAGACAGATTTGTCTAAATTGATTGATATTAAATTGATTATCCCATTTTAGGTGGCAACCGGGCCCACATACAGGTGGAGATTGCTATCGCAAATGAGAGCAGATCTAATTGGGATATGCCATCAAGTGATCATCCCACATTGTTGGTAGTAGGAATTTTTGTGTCTATCAAAACTACCCTAGTAAAATCATCCATGAAATTGTTGAAGAAACATTGCTCATATAAAAGTGATTATTGGTGGAGCAAGAAGAGGATTCTCCATGGGTGGCCTTTGAATCTCTAGGCATATTGATGAATTGTGAGGGAATGATAGAGAAAATGAAAAGGGATAACAATCTCTAAAATACCTCCCACTTGGAGAAATATAAAGGCTTGTACATAATTAAACAAGTAGTAGGATTTGAAATGAACTTACCCAATATGCGACAATGAATCAAATTTTGAATTGTGAGGGAATGATAGAGAAAATGAAAAGGGATAACAATCTCTAAAATATCTCCCACTTGGAGAAATATAAAGGCTTGTACATAATTAAACAAGTAGTAGGATTTGAAATGAACTTACCCAATACACGACAATGAATCAAATTTTCACTACGGGTGGTGAGTTTGAAGGTTGTGGATGGAATTTAAATTATTAATGGCTACAATGTGGTCTCAAGTTCACTAATTTTTCTATAGATCCTTGCTCATAAGATTTACATGCAACATGGAGGAGGGAGGGGATTCCCTTTGGATTTTAATCAACCAAACACCACTACATGTTAAATTCAATTTGAAAATAACATCTCATAAATGGAAATTGTGTACTTGTGTCAATGTGCTTGGATTTAATGGTATCTTTTGATTGGTGGGAGAAATTCATTGTTTGGGGCCCAATAGAATCTTTATTGATGTGGATATCCTAGATTTGCCTTAGGGATATCATCTCCTTTTTCCACATCACCACCCTTATCTCTAAGGGAGAAGTGACCCATGATGGCATGTGGATCATCAATATAAGATCTTTATTTGATCTGTTTTGTTCACAATGTTTCTCACCCTTTGTGGGGTCGAATATAATTTCCTCCCATGACATGATGTGGGTTGTTGAACTCTTTTAGAGGAATTGATATTAGTCATTCACAACATTTCCTTTCCTTTCAATTCTCGGCGATCCCATTCCCCATAAAAAGATCTCAAATTCAAATCTTGTTAAGTAGAGTGAATAGTATCCATTTGTAGCATTAAAACTTTTCCATTCCCATAATGAATCCCCCCTATGATGGAATGCTAGACTTTGATCAATTTGAGTAGGTTATATCATGATTGTTCAAAACATATTTCATTTTGTACACACATGATTAGATCCTTTACCATGATGCAATACTTGGTGTGGTAGCTAAGGATTTCCATTTCCCAATGTACCTCTCCTCCCATGAAACAATGTGGGTCATTGATCCAATCTTGTATAATCTAATCAGGATCATTCACAGTGATTGGAATCGTTTCACACTTGACATAGCTATCTACCATGACAAAACATGGATTGTTGATTTACTTTGGTGAGGCTAAGGCCATTCATTCATGGTATCTTAACCACTTTCCTCCTTTGATTTAGTCATCCCTCATGACACAATGTTTGTTGTTGATATGACCTTGGCAGGGGAGGTTCTTTGTTATTCATGGCACTTTGACACTTTCCACACCCCCCCCCCCCCCNAATTTTCCTTCCTATCATGGAATTCAAATTGTCAATATGATATTAGTGGGACAAAATTCAACCATCCATGATACTTAGGAGTTTAGTGAAGTTAGGTATAGTCCTAATTTTTCCAAGTTTATGCAGCAAAGGATCCTTGGGTGAGTTCAAGGGGAAATTAAGGCCTCTCGGGGATATTAGAAAGCATAAGGTTTTCTTCCAAGTGATGAAAATTTTAATATTCTTAGGTTATTGAGAGAAAATCTGAATTTTTTTTTGGTAGGGATCTTTATGGATGACAATGTTGAATCCTTATGTGGGATGAATTCTCCCTACAAGGTGCCAAGAACTATATCTTCTAGGTGAAATAGAGTAGTGCCTTATCCATTGAGATATGAAGTTGAGAAATGGGGCTATGGAGTCAATAATGGGCCATGGAATCAAAAAATTGATTGAAATATTCTTCAAAATATCTCGATGGGGCTAAAATAACTGAGAAAATAATAAAAATTGAAATATGGAAAATGGAAAAGAATTCAAAAACATACACAACTATAATACAAGGTGGGTTCCCTTTGTTCCCTTTATTTGTTGAAGAACTTGAGGTGCCTAACATGGAAAAGGAAATATATAAATAGCTCTTCTAGATTTTCTAGATGGAAGGTGTTAGGGAGATTTCCACAGATTTCTTGAATCAAATAGGGCGCTATCCACATGCTATCAAAATTTCCATGCTTACTAGGGTCTTCATGCCTCTTACACCATCGTAATACCAAGTCTCCTTCTTGGAAGTTTCTATGTCGAATTTCTTATCAAAAACCTCTTTCATTTTCTGTTGATACTCTTTGAACTTGTGATACACTTAGTTTCTCTATTGTTGCACCTCAACCAGTTGATTCATTCTCCTCTTGACTCTATTTGGATTTTCCACTATATCATGTAATAGTTTCATCACATGCAGCTCTAGTTGAAAAGGTAGTACTATCTATGTGCCATAAACTATCTAAAAAGGGGATTTTCCTATGGACCTCTTAATGTTGATCACCTTTGATCATAGTGCATACCTGAGCTATAAGTCACATGCCCTTTTATTTCTTACCAATTTCTTCTTTATGATTTTCATGAGGATTTTGTTGGAAGACTTATCTGAACCATTTCCTTTTGTATAGTATTTGGAGGAATTTCCTAAGATGATATTGTACCTTTAGAAAAAGGCTACTAACTTCAATAAACTAAAGGATTTAGCACTATTAGCCACAATATTGTATGGGAAACTAAATCGGGTTAAAATATTATCTTCTAGGAATATAATAACAAGTTGGTGCATGGCTTGTTTGGTGGGGATGGATTATGCCCATTTGGTGAAGTGGTATGTGGAAATCAATATATACCTATGTTGGCCATTAGAATGGGGGAATACGTCACCTATGAAAGCAAGGCCCCATTGTTGGAAAGCAGATTCTACTTATATATGATTCAAGGGTATGACATGGATCTTCTATCTACCGACAAATATTTGGAAATCTTAGTAGGATTTAACAAATTTATGGAAATTAGAAAACAATGTAGGCTAGTAATACCTAAACCTTAGGATTTTTTGTGTTGTTTCCCTAGCTACAAAATAACCTCCACAAATCCCTTGGTGCATGTATTTGAGTAAGAATTCCAATTCATATTATATATATATATATATATATATATACCATTTGGATCCCTCTAATGTAGCTACTCCAATATTGCACAAGGATTTGTTGATCTAAGTTTTAAATATATTCTTTGGGACTTGTCCATCCCTTGGGGGAATTGTCTTGTGGTTAATATGTATGGAATTTAAAAATACCAAAGAGACCAATGATAATAAGTTCCGATCAGGGCCTTCTCTTCTTCTTTCAAGATATTCTTTGAGTAGCCTCCAATTGACATAATGCCTACATCTTGTAGGTTTTCTTCTACCATCAAATTTTCCAAACCCTACCCCTTGATTAGATTGGTATGCTTGATTATCATGGAATATTCCTATATCTTATTAATCCATTTCCCCCTTTGGTCCATCAACAATCGATTGGTGAAAAATTCCCTTAACTAAAATATGAGGCACATAGGAAATTACTAGGGCTTGCAACACATATTCTCTTAATGATTTTAGGGATTTGACCGAGGTATGTGATGTTTTCCCCATAACATTGTAATTTATATCAACATCTCTAAGATCATTTCTAAAAAAGGCAATGTGATACCCATATCCCTCATTGTTATTTTGTAAGAAGACAACGATGATGGTTTGTTTAGAATAAAATGGGAAGATAATGAAATATTTATTGTAATTATGGAAACATGGATCAAGTGTTATAGAAGGTTGAAGAATCTAAGAGGATTTCCACACTAGATTGACTTTTAGGATATAATCAAGTTAGGATGGATCTAAAAGATTTGTTGAAGACAACCTTCACAACTTTGTGGGGGACCTTTGCATATATAATAATGCCTTTCAAATTGATGAACATTTGGGCCACTTTTCAAAGAGATATGGATTATGCCTTTGTTGATATAAAATATATTTTCATTATGATTACCTAGATGACATAATGTTTTTCTCCAAGAAAGAAGATACAAAAAAAAATTGGTCATTTGGGGTAGGTATTTGAAAGGTGCAGAAAGTTTGGCATATCCCTAAACATGAATAAATATTTCTTTGGAGTGGTGGAAGGAAAACTACTAGGTCACATTGTGTCTTCCCAATATTGGAATATTGATCATGAGAGGGTGGAAGCCATAAATACCATCTCCCTACCAAGGCACACAAAATCCATACAATAATTTTTGGGGAAAATCAATTTCATTTAGAGGGTTATTCCCAACTTTGCTAAGCTCACCAAGAACATGATTGATATGTTGAAAAAAGATAGTGAAATCACAATCCAAATATATTTGATATCAATGAATGCATAATCCATAACTCTTTGAAAGTGTCCCAAATGTTCATCAATATGAAAGGAATGCTTATGTATGAAAAAGTCCTCCACAAGGTTGTGAAGTTTGTCTTCAACTAATACTATATATCCATTCTAACTTGATTATAACCTAAAAACCAATCTAGCATGGGAATCCTCTTATACCCTCCGACCTTCTATAACATTTGATCCATCTTGGGTAGGGGCTAGTTTTATTTGAGGGATGCCTTGTTTAGGTTTATGAAGTCCACATAGAGCCTTATATCCCTGTTCTTCTTCTTGACATGTATTTAATTTCTACCCACATAGAGTATCTCATAGGTATGATTGTTTTGGCATCACACAACTTCTTGACTTCTTTCTAAATAAGAGGGCACAACAAAGGGCTTGGTTGCATTTGCTTTTGTCTAAATGGTTCTACACCCTCCTTCAAGGGAATCTAGTGTTGAAAGATGGAAGGATCATAGGTATTAAAATATTCATAACTACATGAAAATACATCTTTGAACTATTAGAATATCTTGACATACTCTTCTCTTTCAGAAGGAGACTAGGTCTTTGATAACTTGACAAATTTAGGGTCTTCCTTTGGGCCTAGGTTGCAATATTCCACCTCAAATAGTTCTATCTTGATATATGGTTTCATAGGCACATAATTGGAGTTAAAAAGTATCTCAAAAGGTACTAGACCTCTAGAAATAAGGTTCATGTTTATTTGAATAACCTTCTATCCTCCAATCTTGCCAGGAGAAGTATAGTTAGGTGACTGACCCATGTCTAAATTTCCCTCTTCTTCTTCCTCCACCTATAAATCGATATTCACATCTATATACTTATCCACCATGTTTAAAAATATTTGGATTTGAGAATCATCTTTAAGCACTTTCCACCTCTTGATATTGTCAAGAATAAAAGGCATGTGCATAACCTTGATGGAATGAGACAAGTGATCCAAATTTGGATTGAAATCAACAACAAATCTAGCCAAGTTATCGACCATGCAATTGTATTCTATAGAGACAATAGTAATATTTAAAACATCAAATAATTTAAAAAACATGTCCTAGACCTCATGCTTGTATTGCCTCAACCTCGAATGCTTGGTTTGTCATGCCTCTTTTACCTAATTCAATGCTAGGTGTATGAATCTCCAAAAAAATTGAGCCATTTGATACCCATTTTCCTTGTGGTTTCCAACCCCAAAATTAGAGCCTCATATTCTAATGCATTATTTGTGCTCTCAAATTATAGTTTAAATACATAAGGAAACTTCTTTCCCTTTAGGGATACTAAGAGAATCCCTACCCCACTTGCCTCTGCATTGTGAGCTCCATCAAATCTTAAGGTCCAAATGACTTAGGGGTCAATTTTTTCTTTTTCAAATATTAGATTCTCACATCCTTCTATAGGGTTTGCCTCATTGGTGACAAGGAAATTTCCACTGTTATCAAAGGTGTTGGAGGGGAAGTTTGATTGGTTTTTTGGATCTAAAAGATTGTAGGTCATCTTGGCCTCTCTATATAGGTTCCTAGTTTCGCCTTTAAATATAGGTCAAATTGAATACTACTTCCCACATAAGTTCCTTAGTGCCTTAAAAGTACCAGGCCATAAGTAGGAGGGACATCAATAATTACTAGATCCATCATAAAAAAAAATTATTGGGATTTGGACCATCCTTACCACCAAGTCTTTGATCACTCTTAGGCATTGAACCCTCTTTGAATCAAAGGAATAGAGATCCTTGTAGGGAATTATGATATCTAATCCCAACTTCTCCATAATAACCAAGGGAATCAAGGAATGTGAGGCTCTAGAATTATGCAAATGAATGTTTTGGAGCTCTAGAGTTATATAAAAAGGTGGGATAAGCTCATATCTTCCATCTAGTATATTTCCTAACAAAATATTAGGGGAATAATATTGGTGATGAAGTAGGTCATCTTGGAGGACCATCATATATATAGTGGGACTGTATTTTTATTTTGAGAGATTTGGGCTCATATGGGTTAGCTTTGTTGTTGTTCTTTAACCCCTAGGAAGTTTGGCAGCTACTTTCTATGGGTCAGATTCTTGACAACATCAGACAAAGGCATGGGAATTTTAAATCTACTCAAGTAACACCTAATATAAAATGTAGGGGGACCCATAGGGACTGCATTAAGGCATTTGGTTGCAACATTGGGATTGTCCATAATAGGATTTGGATGAGGGGTTGCAGGGGGCTTCCCATGACTTATAACATCTTGAGTCTCATTGGATTGTGGGGCTTCCTAAGGTTAATATCTATTTGGGACTATTGGATTCTTGAAATTAGCATATTTGAATGTTGATTCCTTCTTTCGGACCTCAACCATGCTTTATGCATCCCTTATTTCATTTCCATTTCCCCTAAAATAATTGTCTCTTTTAAAAATTTTGGAAGTAGAGCTTGGATGTAGATCATACTTTCTTCTTACTTCATCCATGATGTTATTAGACACCATATTGAGATAGATAGGGGTTAGTTCAAAAGGTTGAACATCATTCATATAAATAACCTCATCCAACACTTCTTCCTCTCCTTCCCTCGGAGGCTCATCAATTGGAGTATTAAAGGAATGGTCCTTATCAACCATAATATTGTCTTCAAGATAAAATAACATATTTATGTCCATGGTATAATCAAAAGGGCCATCATATCCTATATCATAGTAATATTCATAGTACATAGGGGAAGGCATAATCATATTGGCCTAGCCTTTGGAGGTCTGTGGGGTTTCTTGCTCCTTTGGCCTATTTTCTCTTTGTAGAGTATTTGGTGGTATTTTCAACGGAGGTTTATTTCATATAGGAAGATTCTAATATCTCAGAGTAGGTCTAAGGAAGGAATGGGATAATTTCCCATGCCTAACTTCAGTCAAGTCAAGGTCATTGGCCACAGATCTCAATAACTTAGTGAATTATTCCATGGAAAAGGTTTCTTTAACAACAAATGAAGTTTCAAGATCCTTTCCTCTCCTTTTGTTAGGGAAATCTCTTCTATTTGGGTGATCTTTCCTAGTTTTGAGTTGTATCCAATATGCTCTCATGTTAATTTCTGGATCTTCAACATCATTGAACATAACATCGGCAAGTTAGGTGACTTTCTCTCTGTGAGGTACAAGGCAAAATTTACTTTGGAAGCACTTGTGTGATGCAGGAGCATCGACCCCCCAAAATCAAATTCAAAATTTGAGGCTTCTAAATGGAAAATCGTTGCTAAGAGGACGTGATCCTCATGACAATTCAATGTAATGTCTAGAAGAATCCACGTAGGGGGTATTTTACTTATTGAAATGCCATGTATTCCACTTAGTTAGCAGATTGTTGTAGATTCTAGGGATTAGTTAACGATTTTAGGAGGAAATCGTGGGATTGAGATGATTCGCGCTATTGTAATTTATTTATAAATGTAAATTGTGTAAATGTTCAAGGGGCGGCCAGAAACAGTGAAAGATCGGGCCGAGAGGTAGAAAGGTGACCAGGGCCAAGGGAGTACCCAATAATTACATGTAATATCAGACTGGAATTTTAGAATAGAAGTGCAGAGTTCCTGCACAATTGATTTATATTTGTGTGCATAATGGGTTGATCACTATGGGTGTTTCTTAATAGCTTGAATTTTGTTGTATAAGCGTCATTGAGCACACATTCTTGTGAGTGCATTAAATACGTTTAGCACCTGGTCTTATAGAGATAACTCTTAGGGATTTGAATCTTGTTGACAACCAAGGGTTAAGAGGGTTTGGGTCGACCATAGGACATATTCCAAATAACCTAGTGCCTCTTGTATTAGAAATAGATTAGCATTAAGAAAATATCCCTCTTTGTTTTCCTTCTTCTCCATTCACCATTCTTTATAAATAATCTAGTCTCCCACATGGGATTTTCTAGGTTTGACAAAGATATCAAATTCATAATTCTTGAAATAAAATTGGCCATCTACTTATTCTTCTCACTAAAGTTGGTTTTCTTACAATGTAATTTAATGCTTGATGAACAATATAAAAGTTAAACTTATTTACTAGCAGATAATGCCTAAATTTTAAAATCATAGATCATACCTAGAGTTTCTCTTTCTATGGTGTTGCATTTGCTTTCAGTTGTTGAGAGTTTTATGTTGGCATAGTAGATGGGTTAATCCATCCCCTTTTCTTTAGGATATATCAATATTTCTCTAATGGCTATTTCCAATTTGGAAATATTAAAATTGGTGCATTTGTGATCCTATTTTTAAGTTCTTCAAATCCTTTTGAGCATTTATGTGTCCATTGAAATGTGTTTTTTTTTCCAGTAATTGTTCTATTGGGTGGGATAATTTAGCATGCTTCTTTAGAAAATTTCTATAATACTTTGTGTGTCCCAAAAAAGACTTGACCTTTGATGTATTTGTAGGTGGTTCAAAATCTTTGATGGATTTTACTTTGTCGAAGTCCACCATAATTCATTTTTCAAAATTTTATGCTTAAGTAGTTTCCAAAAGGGTTGTAAAAATTGACACTTTTTTCTATATTTAAGGTGAATCTTGTTTCCCTCCATCTATTTAGCATTATTCTCAAGTCTACCACATGGTTTTTCAAATAGCCTAATAATTCTCAATTATCTATATATACCTGTAGGGATTTATGAATGAATTTTTTGAAGATCTCCTCAATAGTTCTAGAGAAACATGTTGTTGCATTTACTAATCCAAAAGTTATCATTTCATGTGAAAAATCTCACCACTCTATTGCAAATGTGGTCAGGGATTGATCTTTCTCCTTGAATGACACTTATTGTATCCTACTTACCCATTTAGAATTGAGTGAATTTCCCTTCCTACTACTACTACTATAATGTATTCTGAAAAAGGTGTTGGAAAAGGGTCTTTAATTGTTACCCTTCTTAATATTTTGAAGTCTATGTGTATCCTTAATTTTATATTCTTCTTCTTGACTATGAAAATGGGTTACATTCATTCACTTTCCTCCACTTCATAAATAACTCTTACCTTAAGTAGTTTTCTCAGCTCTTCTTGAACCTTTGCCTTGTATCAAGGAGTTATTTTTTTAGGGTCATTGCCTGACTAGTTTTTCCTCAAGTTATGATTCAATCTTGAATTTTCGAAACACATTAGGTATCCCTTTCAAATCATGGAAGCTATATGAAAATAAATCTACAAATCCTTGAAATAGTGTGATTGCTTCTGCTACTACCTTATCATCCCAACAATTTCCTATTTCCAAGTATCGAGGTTCTTCCCCTTCCCTTGTTGTATTTACCCTTTTTGATGTATTGCATATTTCTTACTTCTTTTGTGGATTATATAGCGTTGTATGTATTTCCCTTGAATTGAAATGCTCTGTTGTATATTTCTCTAGGGTATACTATTCATTTTCTTTTGTTGATACTGTAAACACCATTCTTTCATGTTTACTATGAGTTGTGTTCTCTTGTAAATTGATACATTTTTACCAATATTGCTTATAGGATCAAGTTTCCATTAGTCACTCCTCTATCTAAGTCTTCCTAGACTTTCTACCATAGTGTGTTCCAATCTATCATTTCCCCTATATTTTCATAATGGAAGTACCATTTGTATGCTAACCCATCAATGCATCCTAGTAGGATATGGATGGAAACTTCATCAAGGTCTCTACAACACTATATTTGTTTCTACTTGATATGAATTATCCTACACAAGTGATATAGCATGGTTGTCCCATAATATCCACAATATTTATCTCCCTTTATCTTCTAAAATCAATTTATGAAAAATGTTCTCATTTGATCCTATGCTATATCTAGGTGTAATAAAAAAAATTAACATCCACCATTGGAAATTTATGTCTCGAGTGTATTAGGGAATCACTGAACTTCTTCTTCATCCAATGAGAATTTCATTTTATTTGCAAATGTTTGTATGTTCTTAGTCAAATTTTCACCATCGTTATAATTCTTTAATGCTTTTATGGCTTTGATTTTGAAAATGTTTCTGATGTATCTTGGGTATACTTCATGATTTTCTTGAGCCCATTCCTTCAATACCTCATCATATTCTTCTCTTATTGAGACTTCCATATGTAGTATGTCATGTTCATCATCCTTTTGTTCAATCTCTCTTGTCATCATGTATAGGTTTTCCAAGTTGAGATGTGGTCCCAATGGTTCATTGTTGTTGATAGCATATATTTCTACTTTTACTAATTTTTGTCTTATTTAAGAGTACTATAACCTTTTTTCTATCCTTTTTAAATATGAGGGATTGCTTATTAGAGAATATTGTACCTCTCATGGCATAGATCCATGGTCTCCCAACTAATATTTTGTATGCTTCCTTGGGAAATTTCAATAATTCAAATGTTACCAATGTTTGATGGCATAACCATCAATGTTCAATGTTATCATCCCACCCAAATGTGTGTAGGTAACATGGTTTTCCATCCTAATCACTATCTTAATCTATTTCAAATATGGTTTCCCCACTTCTTCCCAAAATCCTTAGCAAATGATGTTGATGTTGATCTTTGCTTTGGGGTCTCCTATTGCATGCTTTATTTATTTGTCCATTACTATTGCAACTATTTTTAATTATTTATAAAACAATATAAGTAATTTACATACCTAGGTTTCTTCAGGGTCACTTTTCTATGATTCATTTTTTCTTAATGGACATTAAAAAAAATCCTTGGTTTTACTCAAGTATTATTTATTCATGGCTAGTTGCTTCAGTTACTCAATCAGATATTGGGTTTGAGTGTCTTTGTTCTCTTTCTATGATTTTTCCTTTTCTTTTCTCTTCCACTACCTTTAAATTTCTAGGATAGCTTCCTCATAGATATACTTTTGGAGTTGAAAATCCATGTTATATTTTGCATCAGATTGTGGCTTATGATATCCTTTAGAGCTTTGCTTTATTGCAACTCGAGCCTTTTTTTGTTCTAGATATAATTCAATCCTATCATCCTCTAATTATTTTCCAGGAGTTCCTTGAATAATACTAGGCATTTTTTTTATTTTCATGATTCCCTATCCCACAATTCAAACATACTATCACTCCTAAAATACTAAAATGCAGTTGTTCATTGTGTCTCCCCAAGTGCCATAGGTGTAACATTTTCATCTTACTTTCCCTCCTAGTAACATCTAGACTTTGGTGAGTGTTTGGATGTATGTGTACCTTATAGATGATGAGGTCTTGTCATTGTTCAAATATATAATTTTTTAATGTCCCTCTATTGTTTTCCTTCAGGTACCTAGGTTTGTAGGGTCTTTGTTGATTCCTTGGATTTCCAAGGTAGTTATGCTAGGACTTCTTTGATGTGTTGTGGGTTCGAAAAAAATTGAACCTATCCATATTCATTGATCCTATATTCTCCTCTCAGTTATCCTTAAGCCATTGATCTTGTGATGTCTTGGGCTCATGTCGCTTCATTTCTTGCATCTTCTTTATTTTTTCCTCTACTTTTTCTCTCATTTCATCATTCTCTTCCTTCTATTTATTTTTTTGTCTACGATAATTCATTATTTCTCCCTCCATTTGAATAGTTGTGTGTATTTCATCCTTATACTTCTTGGAATGCCCCCCAAATGTGGCTATAAATATAGTCAACATCCCAATTTTCTATAAATTGATCTAAACATACAATAAATATATTCAACCATTCATATAAAATCATAGGCATATCATCCCAGTAGTAATCGGACTTTATTTAAACATAAGAGAATGCATCCCAATTAATGACAACATAATTTACAATGGAAAAATCCTCCTCTTGAGGAAAAAGACCCACTTTCTTCTATAGCAATACTTTTCTCAATTAGTTTCATACAGTCTCACCAAAAAACCTTATATTTCCACAATGATCATCATTCCAAACACTTTGGATAACCATAAGCACTTTCTATAGCTATATAACTAGTTTATAGTTCAATTACAAAAACATATCTACAACAACAACTGCTACTACTTTGATATCATTCTACTCATATAGAACATAGGAGGATATATATATATATCCTCCTATGTGCGCAGTTTAGCCCATGAAGGGTTACTTTGGTGATGATTGGGGGTATTTACCCTAAACAACGACCCTCTCAACTTAGTAACTTTGTTGGGTATGTGTTATATTCTTTGCAAAATTGATCCCATGTGCATTGATATGGGAGAAAGGGGGATTTGGGGGTGCTTAGCATCCCCTAATCGGGAGGGTTGTGGGGGTTCAGGGGCGGGAGCCCCTGAGAAAAAAATATTGGTATGCTTTTGGCAATTTTTTGCATCTGTTTTTTGGTGGTTTTTCGGCACATGATTTTTGTTGATGGTTTTCTAATTTTGGTTAAGGAATTAGGGTTGTTGACTAATCCGAGTCAATAGATTAGGGGTTTGGATGTTGTGGGATCCTATATGTATATTTTATTATAAACAATGAAGAATATGATGAATAGAATATTAGATGTGCAACTCTAAATAGGTTGTTGTTTTTCTCAGTTTGGGTTTCCAAGGTAAAATCTCTGTGTAATCTGTGTGTGTGTCATTATATATTTTATGTTTTTATTAAGAATTTGTTTGTAGTAATTAATCGTGCAAGGTTAAAATCTACATTTGGTATTAGAGAAATTATTGGCTTCAGGGGAACACCTTTGTCTCTAAGGGTTTGACTCGGGTCTGTGATAATCCTTGTTACACTAGGAGATCTACGATATTTATTCTTAAGGTGAAAAGAAATGGTGAACAGTTTGAAAATAGAGATCGATAAATTTAATGGGAAAAGTTTTTATTTGTGGAAGCTCTAGATGGGAGATCTCTTGGTAGACAAAGATCAGTGGATCCTGGTGGATCTAGGTACTGCACCTACAGGAACGTCAACAGAATACTGGAAAATTTTGAATCGGATGGAAAAGAGCACAATCTGGTTGTGTCTCTCAAATTCAATATTACTAAATGTGTCAGGGAAGCTACATCCAAGGCATTATGGGATAAGTTGGGGACTTTGTATCAGTCTAAGTCTTTGGTAAACAATTTTTTCCTGCGGAAGATGTATAACTTGAGGATGAAAGATGGAAAATCGATGACAGAGCATATGAACGCATTCAATACAATGGTAAGTCAGTTATTATCTGTTGATATTAATATTCTGATGAAGAAAAATGTAACTATTTATTGTTCTCTTTACTAGACTCATGGGATATTATCGTTGTGGCCATAGGTAGTAATACAAATACTTTAAGTTTCAATGATGTGGTCTCATCCTTATTGTCGGAGGAGATGAGCCAGAAAAACATGGAAGGACAGAGCGTAGATGCATTATTTGCAAGAGGACGCTCCCAGGAAATAAATATATCTAAGTCCTCAAGTGGGAGATCTAAATCTAAGGGTAGATCTAAATCTCCCAAAAATTTTGTAAAGGTATGTTGGAGATGTGGAAACGAAGGGCACTACAAAAAGCAATGTAGATCCAAAAGTGTTGAGAGAGGGAAGTGATGTGAAGATTCTCCTTCTACAAAATAAAAAACCTCCAAGGAAGAAGGAGGGGATGTGTACTTGGCTTCTTCAATCACGCATGCAAATCATGAGGCATGGTTGGTTGACTTAGGTGCATCATTTCATATGACTCCCCACAGGGAGTGGTTCTGTGAATATGAAAGGTATGATGGAGGTGATGACTCGACAACCAAAATCATAGGAAGAGGAAAATTCAAGTTGAAGCTCATGGATGGGAGGATTAGAACACTCCCTGGTGTTGTGCACATCCTAGGACTATCTAGGAATTTGATTTATGTAAGAAAAATGGACGATGCAAGGGTAAAAATAGTGTTTGAGAAATAAATTTGTAGGATGGTTTAAGGAGCAATGGTGTTGCTAAAGGGAGTTTGGATTGGAACTTTGTATAAGATGCAGAGAAGCATTATTAGCAATGGGTGTGATAGTTTTTTTTTTCCTGAGATTGGAGTTGAAGAAGAAAAAACTCCTATAGTTTCTAGAGAAAAAGGTTATGTTATGGTATCAAAGACTGGGGCATATTAGAGAGAAGGACCTTCGACTACTACATAGTAAAGGTATGGTTGAAGGTATGTCTAATTTCTCTCTAGATTTTGATTTCTATGAACATTGTGTATATGGGAAGCAAAATTGGGTAAGATTCCCCTCTGGTGCAACGAGGGAAGAGGGAATTTTACAGTTGGTGCACAATGATGTGTTTGGACCTCTATCAATTCCATCACTGGGAAAATCTATGTACTATGTCTCATTTATATATGACTTCTTGAGGAATAATTGAATATATTTCCTCATGAATAAATATGAAGTCTTTGACAGGTTTAAAGAGTTTAAGGCTCTTGTGGAGAATGTTGTAGATTCATTAAAAAAATACATGAGCACTGAGAAGTTCTCTTGGTGTAGAGGATCTATGGGCATTGCTACCCTAGATTGTTAGCTATGTAATCATGTACCCCCTATATTCAAAGAAAACAACAAGTGGGAGAATGTTGGGTATGTGTTTTATTCTTTGCAAAATTGGTCCCATGTACTCTATACATTGATATGGGAGAAAAGGGGGTCTGGGGGGTGCTTAGCACCCCCCATCCATGAGAGTTTTGAGGTTCAAGGGTAGAAGCCCCTAAGAAAAAAAATTGGTCTATTTTTTACGGTTTTTTGCATCTATTTTTTGGCGGTTTTTCGGCACATGGTTTTCGCCGATGGTTTTCTAATTTTGATTCAGGAATTAGGGTTGTTAACTAGTATGGGTCAATGGATTAGGGGTTTGTATGTAGCTGGATCCTATATGTATATTGTATTGTAAACAATGAAGAATATGATGAATAGAAGATTAGAGGTGTGACTCTAAACAGGTTGTTGGTTTTCCCAGTTTGGGTTTCCAGGGTAAAATATCTGTGTAATGTGTGTGTGTGTGTGTGTGATTGCATTTTTTCTTTTTATATTAAGAATTTTTTTGCAATAAGTAATTGTGTGAGGTTAAAATATACAAACTCATTGCTAATAATGTGGCAATGTTCATCATGGGAGGCACTTTTTCTTGACAAAAATTGGGAGATATTATATTAGTAAAAAAGGGCAACCAGAGCACACAAAAAGACACAAAGCAGTGCAAAAACTCCCATAGGAATCTTTGTCCTATTAGAAATCTCTACTCCTAACCTTACTATCCATTTTTTAGTCTGATATTTGCTTGAAGTCATTACATTCCAAAATTTATTGGTGACTATTCTATAGAAGACGCCTAGAATACAAATATATTTAAAAAATAGTAGATATATGGTTGAGGGTTGTTGGGGGGATCTAATTATTCCATTTTTGTGTCCTGTGATGGAATTTTCAAACCAATTGGAGGTTGGTCGACTGTTGGTGAGGATCCACTACTAGAGGGTGAATCAACAAGATCCAGGGGAGTTGGTGCCATATGGAGTTGCAAATTTTCTACTTGTGACCTGATAGCATCAACCTATTCATGGTGTTGGCACATTGTTTTCCTATTTTGAATAAGTATGTCCAAATTGTAAGAGACTCAGGAAGACAAATTCTGGTAGGAAATATGAAGTTGTTGAATTTCATGCTCTAGGGACTCAAGCTAGACCTCTTGAACTCGAGACTGTCTTCGATGACGAGACATTGAAACAAGGTGAGGGTGGTTGCAGAGCCTACTGAGGATGATGAATTTAGGGCTACACACTATAGACCCAACAACATGATGAAGAACATGTGCCCAATTATAACTCCATACATTAACCAATTGCCAAGGGATTCCCCTAATTTCACCAATTTCCTTCTTCCATTTTACTGACTGTGGACTAGAAGGATAACTGAATACAACTTCTTCTTGTAGCTTCAGTTTTATTCTTCCTTATGTGAGAAATTACTTGTCAATTCTAAGATGGAGAAGAAATCTTGGAGGAACCTTACCACCTTTCATGTCCACCACCCTCGACACTATTGCTTCCCCGACACAATAAACTTGGAGCCTCACATTGCTTCTTGACTATGGATTTAATATTCTCCTACACATGCAATTTAATATTTCACACGTTCTATACACGTTATACCTTTTCATGATGGCTCTCATACAAGGTGGATGTCTTGGTGTTGGAGCAAATCCTAGATCCATCACGTCATATTTTTTCCACACCATAATTGTAATGTACTTCGACTGAATTATCCCACCTTTCTCATGTGTAGACTGAACTTGTGATTTAAGAGTGTACATCCAAGCTTGTGAGGGATATGTGACAGAGGAGCCCCCCACTGTGTTGGCATATTGATTCATGTGTGGGTGTGACACATGGTTTCATGCATTGAACTTAGTTGAACCTTCATTAATTATGGAATGGGGTGATGAGATAACCTCCTGTTGATCCAAATTGACCCTTTTTATTGATGATGACCAGGTTGGCTTGAGAGTCTACTAATATGTTGTTCTCCCTCATGACATGTCAGAAGGATACTTGCAGGATTCCATCTAACATATGCCTTTTTTTTATGATGTTGCAAAGTTGAGAGTCCTTTGGGTGATTTCCTTTTATTATACAATGTATGGTGTTTAGAGAATCCCCAATGATGATAATGTGTTGAAACTAGATCTCGTTGGCTAGTTGTATTCCTTTGAGAAGTGTGTATTCTTCTGCTTTATTATTGGTAGTGATACCAGGAATCCATGCGTAACTAATTTAAGTTCCCCCCCTAGGATCAATAATGACCCCTTCGGCACCCGTCGCCCTGATCATCATTGCCCCAATCATGGGAGGAACTTAAATAAACAAATTATTTTCCGTTCTTCTTCGATGCTTAGTGTTTATTGTGGCTCCCTAATAGAACTTATATTTTCAATGTCTCAACTACTTTATGGCCACCCCTATTCTGTTTGTCCCTTTTTTAGTGGCTTGGTTGAAAGGATAGAGCATATTTTTATTCACATTTCTTTTCCTAGGCAAGTGGCATTTTGTGCATACAGAGGTGGTAAATGAGATGGGTCAGCCTAAGCATTGGACTTAGATCATTTATAAGGAAGTTTCCTTTTAGTTTTCCATTGTTTACACTCAATAACATATGAGAGGTAGTTGCTGACCATGGTCATTTGGGGAGGCACCTATAAATGAACATTTTTCCATTCTACTTGGGGGGTTTGGGGATTGTTTTGTCTCCCTAAGAGGAATTTGTTTTGCAATCTCTTATGATATTTGCATTGCAAGTGGTTTATGAGGTTAGTGTGTTTCTTGAATGGCTACAACACATTGTATCTTTGATTTCTTTGTCAAGGGAAGTGTCATTTCATGTGAACAATGGTGGTAAACAAGTTGATTGTTGGGTCCACCTTAAGTTTAAATTATGATCAATCATAGGGTGATTTTCTTTCAATTTGATTCCATCTTCACTCAATAAAATGTGAGTTGTAGTGTTTTTCCATGCTCCTTGGGATGAAGCACTTGTAAAGAAGCCTATCACCTTTCCTCGTTTTCATTTAGGTTTACTATCTTTAATGAAATGGACCACTTAAGGGGAAACAAATATTTCTTCTCTGCATCACATGTACAATTAATAATGGGGGTATGCTAGATCTCAACCATATATCAATAAATAATTTTCAATCTTGATGGCTTGCCCAAAGGGTTGGAAAAAATATGAAAACATTTTGGCTCGCTAGTACGCAGATGGAAATAAAAACAATAGTGTTTACACTGCTAGCATGCTACCGGTTCAATATCTTCAAAAAATCAATGACGTTTATGTTTTTCATTTTTATTTCCAGTGATGTATCGGCTACTAATTTTCAATCCTCCTTGTGTTACCTAAGGATTGAAAAATCTAGTAGAATTCCTACTTGTCAATATGTGGTTTGAAATAAAAACAGAGGCATAAATATTGTCGATTGATTATTTTAAACTACACAAATTGGAAAATAAATTAGAAACATTTACGTTGTCAATTTTATTTTCAACCACATATCGGAGGATTGAAAAAAATCTAGAAGCATTTTTTCTTGTTGATACATGGTTGGAAATAAAACTGGCAGCATAAATGCTATTGATTGATAAAATTTAAACAAAAAAAATAAATTTCAGTAAGATGATGTTGCTAGGATAGTCAATTGGGTGTAGCTAGAGTGGTTTATAGGAAAAGTAGTTACTCTCCCCACCCAGGTTCAAATCTCACTTTGTGAAATTTTCTCTTAGTGAGCCGATGCCTTGAAGAATCTAGGGTTTACCCCTAGTGAAGTTCTTGGGACATGTAACCTGAAAAGGGATTATTTTTTATAATTTACTATAATAATTAAAAAAAAAAACTACCCCTCCTTATAGATATAACACCATGTAGTGGATGCACTTAGAGTATAGAAGTTACATCAAGAAATTCCTAGATTGATCCTTTGTAAACAATGGAATGAAATATAATCACCATGACCTATTTAAACTTTTAATAAAATTAAACAATTCAATAGAGTTCTACACCTAAATCAAGGTTTGAACTCTCAATTAAGGTTTGGAACTCAATTGAAGGTTCAATTAACCCTCCTTGGACATTGATTGAGGATTTGGAAAATTCCTCGATCAAAGTCTTCAAAGCTCAATTTTGAGCTTGGAAATTACCTCAATCAATGAGCCAATTTAAACAATAATAATATAATTAAATATGTTCCAAGGATCAAAATCAAACCACTACACTAAACCTTTATACTTATTGCATTAGTTTATATTTCATTGTTTTTTGGTTATAGGGGAGCTTGTGTCCACCACCCAAAGACTATTGCAAGCATCTTTAGTCATTCTCATCCTAATTTTTTCAACTACAATATATTAGGCCTATAGATTTTCTCATCCTAATATGTTAATATTACATTTCTTAACAAATTCATATTAATTTTTTCAAGTACAAAATATTAAGTCTTATATAGATTTTCTCATCCTAATTTATTAATATTACACTTCTTAACAAATTTTCTATTAATATTACATTTCTTAACAAATTCATCATAATTTTCTCAATTACAATATATTAAGCTTGACACATTTTCTCATCTTAATCTGTTAATATTACATTTCTTAACAAATTCATCATAATTTTCTCAACTACAATATATTAATATATTAGACCTTGACCTTGACAGTTTTTCTCATCCTAATATATTAATATTATATTTCTTATTTCTTATATATTAATATATTAGGCTTGACATTGACAGATTTTCTCATCCTAATATGTTAATATTACATTTCTTAAAGTATATGTTTACAGATTTTGGCCTTGACCTTGACAGATTTTCTCATCCTAATATGTTAATATTACATTTCTTAAAGTATGTGTTGAGAGATTTTGGCCTTGACCTTTACAGATTTTCTCATCCTAATATGTTAATATTACATTTCTTAAAGTATATGTGTTGACAGATTTTTGAAGTATATGTGAAGCTAAATATAATAGCTCATTTATGTTTTATAATGATTCATATGATTTTAGGCCTTGATTTCCTCCATGAATCCCCACCCAGCACATTAATGTCCTTTGTAATGTATTCTATGCACTATGGAATTCGTCAAAGATGAGATCACTGTTCTAAAATAACAATTTCATATTGTATACTATTATCATCATGGTACATGTTCTCTCTAGTCTTATCACACATATATTGATAAAAAAAATAAGATAAAAATAATTACCAAAATCATCTACAAACAAACATCTCTCTAGTCTTATCACACACATATTGATAAAAAAATCACACACATATTGATAAAAAAAATAAGAAAAAATTAATTACCAAAATCATCTACAACAAACAAGTCTTACTAGCACACATTACATCATCTACAAATAAGTGATATATTTTCATATTTTAGCGAGGTCCACTTACCTGTCCTTGACAACGTTATCCACGTTATTCCATGTGTTTGTGAATGCACCTGCCTAAGATATGACGTGTCCTTGTATATTCTTTCACTTTAGTACTGTGGTCCTCATTGTCCTTAGCTTTAGCTTGAGTAAAAACAAGCAACACACCATGTGCTGCACCCCACCCTCACCCCAATAAGAATATTGTAGGAGAATTTGACCAAAGAATGCTCAGGCACATGCTCCAACCCCAACCACCACCTATGGAAGCCTCTAGAACTGCTCCTTTGACAGTGTGCATTTTAATATTAAGGGTGAAAAACCTATTTTCTTCTCCATCAGCCATTCAAGTTTTAGCATAAATATTAACTATATGTATACATCAAAATCAAATAATTGAAATGCAACCCCTCAACTATAAAAAAAGGTGTGATATTGATTTCAGGTCAATCGTGTAACCACAGAATCACCAAAATATACACAATCAAATAATTGAAAAGCAACCCATCAAATCTAGAGCAGTAAGGTCAATATCGTCTGAGTTGTTTTTGCATCCAAAAAAACCAGCAGCAAACATGTGAACACAGGAAATGCAATGCAATTTCGCACACAGAATCTCAATTTATTCGCCAAAATAGCAAAAACATAGCTGTGCAAGGTTTGCATAATGTTCGGAGAAAAATACAGCAGCAGAAGACAACACAAATTTTTAGCATAGAACAGCACAGGAATTGGTTTTCTTGTGGCAAGATAACCAGATACAGTAATAGCAATTACAAGCCGAATTTTGACGATAAATAACCTAGCCCCCGACACAGGCTTCAAGCCCAAATATGTACTCCCAACCAACCAAACATTTCTTAAATTCCTCTAATGCAAGTCTGAGATAGACATAGAAACAAGAACTGTGTAC
>ML799272.1:0-39135 GCA_009831015.1 Picea engelmannii
AGTAGATTCATCAAATACTACATCTTTGCTAATGATGATTTTGTGGGTAGTAGGATCCCACAATCTGCATCCCTTAACTCCATCACCATAACAAAAAAAGATATACTTCTTTGATTTGGGGTCCAACTTAGAACATTGATCTTTAGAAATAAGATGATAAGCCTCACAACAGAAAATTTTCAAATTTGAGTAGTCACAAGAATGACCTATCCATATCTCTTCTGAAATATTATAGTCTATTGCAACTTATGGTGATGGATTTCCTAGATAGAAAGTTGTAGTGACTAATTTTACCCACAACTCTTGTTGCAACTTGGAATTACTAATGATGCTCCTTCCTCTATCTCGAAGAGTCTCGTTCATGTGTTTATCCACACCATTTCACTCGGGAGTGTAAATTGTGGTTTTATGTCTTTCGATCCTAGGTTCCTTGCAATAATTTTCAAAATCCAAAGATGTGACCTCTCCTCCATTATCTGTTTTTAAAACATTTTATTGGCATGTCTAAGTTCTCTTTTCAACCGAAACTCCAATCTTTTTAAATACGTCAAACACATCACGTTTTGTTTTGAGAATATAGACCCACACCTTTCTAGAGTAATAATCTATGAATTTCATAAAGTATGATTATTCTCCAAAAGAAGTTGTAGTGGATGGCCCCCAAATATTTGAATGGATATAGTCTAGAATACCCTTACTTGTATGGCTACTTGTTTTAAAATTTTAAACTTATATCTACATTGCTTCCCAAAAACAAAAAAAATTGCATATATTCAAATTCAAAGATTTTAAATCTGGAAGTAAACTATATTTTATTAATACCTTTATCCCTTTATCTATCATATGTCCTAGTTATTGATGTCAATGAGTAGTTTCATTTTCTTCCTTGGATGCTACCACAACCTCATTTATTTATGTACTCCCTTCTAGCTTGTAAAGGTTTCCAATCTTTGTATCCTTCACCCCTCATCTCTAGGAACATTACAATGGAATATCCTAAGCCTTTCTAAAGGATTTATTACATGAAATTGATAAACACAATAGCACTAGATACAAAAAACCACCATTGTTGACCTAAAACATATTTAACTCATTCACTCATTGATTGAGTCGAATTTAACCCAACATTCCCCCTTTTTAAACTTCACTTGGGTAATTATCAGGGTCCTAACCCTCTCAAAGTTTGTAATGAGAGTATTTTGGAATCTACCACATCCTTCCTCTCCCTATCACCTAGGTTTACTTCTAGACTTTATTGATAATTTACTAGGGGTATGCATGCCTAATCGGGTGTTACAATAATATACCCATTAACATGCAATTTAAATTTTAACTCCATTATACTTATATAATTTATATTTAACTCCATGAAAATGCATTCATCATATCTAATTTAAATTTTAACTCCATTAGTATAATATACTAATGTAATTTATATTTAACTCCATGGAAATGCATTCATCATGTCCATTAATTATTCTATGGGAAATTACAAATACCACCATCCTTTAGCCCTATAAGGGTCTGGGAAGACTCGACAATACTCCAAGTCTCATACCCTATATGGGAAAGGGTTTTGTTGCTTGAAGAAAACAATTTCCCAATTACTTCATGGTAATTAGCATCCTTGGCAATGAAAATTATCTATGTATCATCGTCGACATACTCGAAGTCCTTGTATAAGGGTCTGGGAAGACTCGACAATACTCCAAGTCTCATCCCCTATATGGGAAAGGGTTTTGTTGCTTGAAGAAAAGGTCCTCGAGTGATTAAAAAAGGTTTCCCTGCCATTTTTTTATGATAGACTAAGTTCTAAGAATAGCACATCTTTTTATGTCGCATGTTCTATATCCGTTGTGCTAATGGGTGAATCGGATTTAGCCAATGTATCTGTTCAGGAGTTTGATCTGGCCATGGTTCCTTTTGTGTGTGGATGCAGGGCCGCAGGAATTCCCATCTTTGTGGCACAGTCTCCAAGCGTGGTGGGTATTTTCTATATGCACGAAGAATTCTAATATCTTATAGCTCAAGTTTTTTTTTTTTTAATTACAAGTGAGTGGAAATATGTGGCAATTTTGACACACATGTTCCTCGTCTTTTTTGCAACCCTTTTTATGTCTTTAGTTTTCCTTTTTTCATTGATGATTAACGATTTATCAAATTCCCTATTGGGCTGACTTAGCCGCCATGAAGAGTCATTTCCCCCAAAAGGATCAAATCTATGTCTCTCTAAGATGCCACAGCAAAGTGACTGCTCCACCAAAGTCACTATGTACTAGTTGTTCATAACTCTTAGTCTTGTCTCGAACGCATTTAAGGTAGATGCAATACCACTGTTGCTTCATGATTTTCTAAACTCAATGTCGCTACCGTGACCACTATTTAATTTGGAAGATAAAGTAACGAAATTTCACAACAATTAACATATTGTTAAGTCGGATATCTATTATGGAATTTATTTATTTATAAATAATTTAATTCTACATATTAGAATCATGTTGTTTTTCTAAATGTGAGCTGTAGGAATATCGTTATGCATAAGCTATGCTATGGATATCACAATCCCAAATACCTTTATCCAAAATTGTCATTTTTATTTTATTTTAAATTTCATGAATTTTTTTGGGTTTTAAATTTCATAGAAAAAATCATAATTTCTAAGTATATTTTGAAAAATAGAATCATAATTAAATTTAATTTTTGAGTATATTTTGAAAAATAAAATGATAAATAAATACAGAATGGATTCTTATCATACATCCCTAAAATGGATAACAAAAAACCAAATAGTACCATTCCAAAAATAAAAATGATGAAATAGCAAAGAAAAACAATGGAAAAGTGATTTGCCCAAGGACTTTCATAGTTTGTGATTACACAGATCTTAGTAAGGCATTCATTTCATAGAATGTAATAGACCTCTCATTTGTATATATGGTTTCAGAGTAATATGAATTAATCATGTTTTTTTTTTTTTTTTTTCATTTACAAGGGGAAACAGATACAGTCATTATCGTGTATCTGTATTTACCATATTCTGAAATTATTTGGTTCAATTTGTCTTTAATATAAATGCAATCAAGAAATCCAACCTTCTCTCTTGATATTTGTTTCTCTTGTGTGCTTTATCCATGCATATTGCTGCGATACTTCCAAACTTCACACACACTTCATTTACATTCATAACATGGGCTAGGGAAGTAGAGTTGATACAAAATAAAGTTATAATTGGGAATGAAATAAATGTAAAAATTGTCATTCTATGAATGAACCCTCGAAAGTGTTTGTGAATCTTGGAGAGATCTCACATCGGGAGAAAAATGATTGGTGATTTTGTCAGCTTTGAACTTTTGTCCTATTTATCGTTTCTAGGCAAGATAATTCTTTTAAGGCATCTCTTGTACACAAGGGGATTTTGACTTTCAAATGGAAAGAGGGAATGCATCATGTTTTCTTTGGCATCATTGGTTGCTTATCAAGGCACTCAATTGGTGATTTTGGGGAAGAAACATTTTCTCATATTTTATGACAGTCTCTTCCAGAATTCAATCTTTCATGCTTTTATTGGCTCATTACAACATATCTATACAGTGCTATAGTTCACTATATTTTTTAATTTCTCAGATTTTGTGACAGTCTTTCCCAGGATTCATTCTTTCATGTTTTCATTGAATCGTTACTACATATCTATACAATGTTATAGAACACCTAACTACTATAAGTGAAATAATAAAAACTAAGTATTTTCTTTTCTTTTACAGTTATTGTTGTTATGGAAAAATGGTATGGAGAATACAATCAAATATGCATATGTTTGCTTGATTTTATAGTTACAGAAAAAGAACGGGACATATATATAGAATACAATGAAAACTACGTACCTGTGCTTGCTTCTACATCTACAACTACTATGGAAAAAACATGTGACAAATCTAGAGAAGATAATGAAACCATAAAGCATAATCATTTGAAAAGACAAGTAGGTGGAACATGCAGAACATGAGAGTCCACTAGAGAAATCCCTTCATTGTGGCATCACACATCCTACAGGAGAGGGGGTGGTTGAGTAAGGGTATGTAGAGGTCCATATTTTCCTTCATTGAGGTGCCCGCCACGATGTGAAATTGAGTAAGAGTAGGTAGAGGTTCAAAAATATGAATTTATGATAGACATTCGACTTAACTACATCCTCGAAAGGTAATTTGTAAGGAGAAAGTGATGCAATTAATCAAAATGGATGTGATAAAATATGGAAAATTTTGAAGACCGTATAGAGTTATAGTAGATTTTTTTTTCAATTAATAAAGTGATCGGTCACAGCTGGTCTAAAATCAAACTAGACTCTTTGGTAGCATTCAAAGTATCTGGAGTAGTTACAGATGGGTTGAAATGGAAGAATCTAGTGGAGTAGTTATTGATGGGTTGAACTGGCAGAATCTGGTCCTCAGAGGATTGCAGAAAACCTAGAAGACCAACTTAGCTAAAGGAGAAACCTTGGTAGTTTGAAGTGTATGGCATCTCACTTTAGCAAAATTGCTAGCCAAACTTGGTGTGCTCAATATATTAGGCGTTGAAATGTGTTATTGATTCCAATATTGAATTTTATCTTATATCAAATTAAGTACGGTGAGGAAGTGATGGGGTTTTCCATGTCAACTTAGAGTGGAAATTAACATATTTTATGAATCACAATGAGTAGGTGGTGGATTGTTCAATCTGAACTCAAAGTGGATTGTTGCGCCATTAATATGTTCAATGAATATGAATAGAAAGAGAAGGAAAGGACAAGGATGGAAAATAATAAACTAGTGATT
The DNA here is from genome assembly GCA_009831015.1 of Picea engelmannii. Taxonomy (NCBI): domain Eukaryota; kingdom Viridiplantae; phylum Streptophyta; class Pinopsida; order Pinales; family Pinaceae; genus Picea; species Picea engelmannii. The sequence continues at coordinate 4,815 of ML799272.1, forward strand.
TCAATGTTTTAATAATTATAATCAAGTTTGGAATTTAAAATCTTTTTTGTTGTCAAAATAAAATTTTAATTTTTTTTGGTGCTTTTTGTTTTTAATTTTATTCAAATTTATAAGCATCATTTTTTTCAATGTTATTTGTTTCAATTTTATATGCATATGTTAAATATAGTAACAAAAGGAAGGAACTAATGTTTTATGACAAGATATAAACGATTTTTCTCTCTTTAGAAATTGGAACATTTTATTAAAGTTTAAGGATATATTTTTAAATCAGAAACTAGATATGATTTAAATTATGTATACATTTGAGTTAACATAATATATATTCAAGTTTTTTTTTAATAGAAGAGTTGGAGGATGTTTATTTTTTTACCTAATATAAAAAAAATTGGAAATCTGATTGTAAAAATTCAAGGCACAATAAACAAATTATGTTAAGGATAGATACACACAGGGCTTATGACTTTCAAATGGAAAGTGGGAATGTATCATGTTTTCTTTGTCATCATTGGCTTCTTATCAAGGAACTCAATTGGTGATTTTGGGGAAGAAATATTTTCTCAGATTTTATGATAGTCTCTTCCACAATTCATTCTTTCATGCTTTCATTGGCTGATTACAACATATATATACAGTGTTATAGTTCACAATATTTTTAATTTCGCAGATTTTGTGACAGAATCTCTTAGGATTCATTCTTTCATGCTTTCATTGACTCGTTACTACATATCTATACAATGTTATAGAACACCTAGCTACTCTAAGTGCAATAATAAAAAATAATTATTTTATTTGTTTTTACAATTATTGTTGTTATGGAAAAAGGATATGGAGAATACAATGAAATATTCCTACGTTTGCTTGATTTTACAGTTACAAAAAAAGCACGAGACATATATGGAGAAGACAATGGAAACTACCTACATGTGTTTACTTCTACAGCTACAACTATTATGGAAAAAGCATATGACAGATATAGAGAAGATAATGAAATCATAAAGCACAATCATTTGAAAAGACAAGTAGTTGGAACATGCAAAACATGACAGTCCATTAGAGAACTCCCTTCATTGTGGCATGACGCATCGTGCAGGGGAGGGGGTGGTTGAGTAAGGGTATGTAGAGGTTCAAATTTTCCTTCACTAAGGCACCCGTGATGATGATAAATTGAGTAAGATTAGGTAGAGCTTCAAAAATATGAATTTAAGATAGACAATAGACTTAAATGCATCCTCGAATGGTAGTTTGTAAGGAGAAAGCGATGAAATTAATAAAAATGGATGCGATAAAATATGGAAAATTTTGAAGACCATATAAAGTTTAGTAGATTTTGTTTTCAATTATTAAAGCGATCGGTCACGACTGGTCTAAAATCATACTAAACACTTTGGTAGCATTCAAAGTATCTGGAGTAGTTACTAATGGGTTGAACTGACACAATCTGGTGGAGTAGTTACTGATGGGTTGAATTGGCAGAATATGGTCCTCAGAGGATCGCATAAAACCTATAAGACCAACATAGCTAACAACGAAAACCTGGTAGTTTGAAGTGTATGGCAGATATCACTTTAGAAAAATCGCTAGCCAAACTTGGTGTGCTCAATATTGTAGGCATTGAAATGTGTTATTGATTGCAGTATTGAATTTTGGTTTACATCAAATTAAGTACGATGAGGAAGTGGTGGGGTTTTCAATGTCAACTTAGAGTGGAAATTAACATATTTTATTAATCACAATGAGCAGGTGCTGGATTGTTCAATCTTAACTCAGAGTGGACTGTTGCACCATTAATATGTTCAATGAATATGAATAGAAAGATATGGAAAGGATAAGGATGGAAAATAATAAACCAATAATTTTAATCAAGTTTGGAATTTCAAATCTTTTTTGTTGTCAAAATAAAAATTTATTTTTTTGGTGCTTTTTATTTTAAATTTTATTCAAATTTATAAGAATCATTGTGTTCAATGTTGTTTGTTTCAATTTTATATGCATATGTTAAATATACTCACAAAAGGAAGGAACTAATGGTTTAGTACAAGACAAAAATGATTTTTTTGTTTTTAGAAATTGGAACATTTTATTAAAGTTTAAGGATATATTTTTTAAATCAGAAACAAACTAGATATGATTTAAATTAAGTATATATTTGAGTCAACATAATACATATTTAAGTTTTTTCTTAATAAAAGAGTTAGAGGATGTTTATTTTTTTACCTAATATCAAAAAAATTGGAAATTTGATTGTAAAAATTCAGGGCACAATAAACAAATTCTGTTAAGGATGAATAGAAAAAACCACTGTGGACATTGAAACAACTTTACTCTTCACCTGCATAGTCAATGTTGCATTAATAATCTTTGAAAAAGTTTGTAATTCTTCTATCTCAAATTTCAAATATGTCCAAGAGTGAAGAAAAGTCTAAAGTTTTAAATTATGTTGGTTTTCCCTATAAAGCAGAGAGAACCAAAATCTGAGTAATTTGTGATAAGAATGTGAAGAAATCTAAGTTGTTTTCTATTTCTTTTGCATGTGGTAGTTTGAATCCTGGAAAAGTGGGATTGGTAAACTCAGTTAGATTTTTTATTTTTAAAATTTATCTTGAAATTGTCTTCGTTTGCAAATGGACTGAAAACTTCAGCTACAATGTTTCTTTATATTATCCATTAGTTTCCCTTAAGATCTTTGTAGTCTATTTGTATGGAGTGGATCATTAAGACATAAAAAATGGTAATTTGGTTAAACATAAGATGCTTAATAAGTTATGGGTGGTTCTCCCTCTTCAACGTCTTTAGAACTAAAAAAGGATAATTTGGATGATAAATTATCATTTACAAGTTCATGTCTCATTATCAATTGCAAAAATTTCCAAAAATGCAAAGATGAGAAAGAGAAAATACATGTTAATATCACTGTATTGGTAAAGGTAAATTTGGGTGTGCAATCCAATTTTGTAATAATCGTGTCGAAGATGTTCTTTTAATGGGAGGGTCGTCTATCCACAACATATAAACAAGTTCCATGTGTGTTTGTATCAACAAGTGCCATGTGTGCATGTTTGCAACCCGATAATGTGATGGACGTATTGTTGCTCAATGTCGTCGATGAGATTATGGACAAGAAGGAGGTGGAGATAGTCGCCTAGCAAGTAGTTTGGACGAAAACCATGGAGTGCGCTTGGGATGAAGGTGACCTTCCCCTAAAGGGCTACTACGATACGAAGGACTCCATGTTCTCAATCAAGAAGTCATGGTTGGTGATCATCCTGATCAAGGTCAGGGCTTCGGTGGAATAGACAATCTCCACACTCTGCAACTACATGGAGCTTGGTGATTGCATCTTCGACATGGGAAACAAGTGGTATGAGAACACAGAGCAGAGGGCAAGGAAGGTGGCGGAAATGAGTTTGTTGTATTTGGGAATGGGGTTTTTCTTCCCTCTGTTGGATGGCTTCGTCGTTCTTCCTTGGGGTGAAGTGAAGAAAATGGGGCACACAGGAGGAGTGGAGAGCATAACAACAAGAAGAGTAACCCTTTGAGGTGCATGCAGATCGAGGTTAAGGTTTTTTCCCCGACCCCATCACCATTAAATGCTTATATGTTCACATTCTTCTATCTTCGATCATCATTTAAAGTGTCTCCATTTTCAAATGTATTGAATTCTAACTACTTTTATTTGAAGCAAGTCCAACTTCCTTGGCTACTTAAGAGGAGAGGTTTGTTGCTTTGTTTCAAACAAATGCAATCGAAAAGGGTTGAGGCCAAGCTCGAAAATGTTTTCCATTGTTCTCGTCTTGCGCCAACCTCACAGATCTGAAGCAAGGTATAGACATACATAAAGAATTGATTACAAATGGATTTTGTTTGTGGAGAGTGCTCTTGTAGGATGTTAAAGTAGGGCTTCGTGGGATGTTTAATCACAAGAGAGTGCAAGGTTTCACCATGGACCACAAAAAAGCTCATGACTACATCATTGAACCATGTCAACCAAAATTGTTTTTTGGGAAAAACTTTTCACCTCCTTCCATCATCAAAATGATTTGATTGTTGTTGATTTTGTAACTTAAGATGAGTTCCATAACTCTAAATGAAAAATGAAATCTATAAAAAAAAACAACAAAATAAGGTGAGTAATAACAATGCAACCTATTATAATTTAAGAAAAAAAATTTTATTTTCAAACCTATATACACTAATTTTTGTTGGTCTTTCCCTTCCCCGCTTCGGCCGTTTATACTAAAGGAACAACATTAGCTTCAATGACACGTGCAAAGACTGACTAATGTCGACCTACTTTAGCCTATCAAAGGATTGCAGTGGTTGTCATTTCCCTGCATTGATGTTGGCGAATTGACAACAGAGGGATCACCTAAAAGTTGCTCCAGTCAAAGAACGTATTCAGCTCCGTCATGCATCCGAACAGAAAACCTACAAATGGGAGTTAGAGGTATGATGTAAAATGAGGAGATTCTAACCAGTAGTGGGCGATTGCGCAATAAAGAGATGCAGAAGTAAGTCTGCTAATTGATACAGCAATGAAACGTAGAAATAATTATTTCTAAATTGGTTATGGGAATGCTTAAAATACTACGGTTGCCGAGATTTTACTCTTGATAGGGATTTGGTTAAATGTATATGATGTAAAGAAAATAATCTGTCAGGTTGGCCAAGGAATGAACTCTCCTGAGCCATATTATTAGTACATAATCTTGACTTTTTATATCTCTGTTACATCGACAGGTTGGCCAAGGAATGGACCTTCCTTCTGAGCCAAATTATCAGTATATGGTCTTGACTTTTTATATCTCTGTTAATGAAAGAGAAACTTGATGGGGAACTCGTTAAATAAATATGATGTATAGAAAATCATGTGACAGGTTGGCCAAGGAATGAACTCTCCTTCTGAGCCATATTATTAGTACATGATCTTGACTTTTTATATCTCTGTAACATTGACAGGTTGGCCAAGGAATGGACCTTCCGTCTGAGCCAAATTATCGGTACATGATCTGGACTTTTTATATCTCTGTTAAAGAAAGAGAAACTTGATGGGGATTTCGTTAAAAAGATATGACGTAGAGAAAATAATGTGACAGGTTGGCCAAGGAATGAACTCTCCTTCTGAGCCATATTATTAGTACATGATCCTGACATTTTATATGTCTGTTACAGTGACAGGTTGGCCAAGGAATAGACCTTCCTTCTCAGCCAGATTATTAGTACATGATCTTGACCTTTTATATCTCTGTCAAAGAAAGAGGAAGTAGTTTGAAGTAGTTTATTTGTGTAGCAAGCGATCCTCTTTGGCAAGAAATTTGACAAAATCCGTGATTAAAAATTAAGATTGTAAGAATGAAATTCCAACTGTAAATCGATTTCAAAACACCTATTATGATTGGAATAGTTCCATATAACAATTTCTAACCATCAAAACTTGTAATTTTAACAATCCGTCAACCAAATTTGGAATTCCAACATTTGAAAATCCAGCTGAATATAATATGTGTTTGTTACTGTAATAACCTATTCCAAGAAAGCGTAGCAAAGATTTAAAGTTCAAGAGAGCAATTGCGGTTTCCCCGTGTCACCAGCAAAAGCATCGAGAAAAACGTTTGAAATCTGTACAGGCAAAATGAAATTAATTCGTGCTTATTCCAAAGCAATTTGCAGGTACATACATTGAAGGTAATAATCTTCGGAATGTAAGGGGAAGGACGGAAATTCGTGTGTAATAATAATAACAGGAGAGGTAAATTTCTAAAGCTATAAGGAGTAACATGGACCCTCCTGCTGCCGAATTCAGGGTTCAGTTGAGATGGGCTTTTCTGCAACCTAAGACAGGTGCTCATACAGCCTAGGGAGCGAAGGATAAAAAAAATCAGGTCATGTAATCGACAGAAAAACCTTGTATTTTTTAACTGACCACAAGTTTGACCTGATTTTATTAATCCACCTAGATGCTTAATTTTATTAATCCACCTGGATGCTTAATAGAGCATGCGTTAAAATAGATCTATTCCACGACAAGACCATTCCAAATGTCAGTGATATTACAGAGAACAGTATAAACAGTGGAAGATTATTTAAAACTAGAGATAACCTAACCAGTAACTGAAGCCAATATCTCATCCGTATGCCTAGAACAAGGCTTAATTATGGATCTGGATTAGGCCTGGAATTTTAAATTTATTTGACCTGTGAAATGTAAAGTTGATGACAATCATTTTGTTTTTTATGGATGTCATTTTAAGTTTTATGTAAATTTTTCAAATTTATTTAATCTGTGAAATGTAAAGTTGATGACAATCATTTGTTTTTTATGGATGTCATTTTAAGTTTTATGTAAATTTATAAGTGTTAATATTTTTTTATGTTGTGGAGAAAACAAGCTTAATTGCTTGTGACAAGGGCATTCAAAACTATAACAACACACTGCACTAAGTACACACTTTGGATAATGCAAATCCAATTAAAAATATCATACCTCCCTATTATCAAAGTTTGACCTTAATCTAATGAAACAATATTTTATAAAATTACACTAAATTCTAAATTATGAATCCTAAAAAATAAATCAAAATTCGATATCTAAAAAACTTTAATTCCCTAAATCCAACAACTAACATAAATATAGTGCAAAACTAACATAAATATACTGCAAAATTACACTGTTGGTATACATAATAATAACTTTAATTCCCTAAATCCAACAACTAACATAACTAGCACAGTCGACTCGTGCAGGTCGTGGCATCAAACGACTTTTCAGATATAAAAAATGAATGAGTGCCACCAAAATGAAACGTGTGCAGTGTTTTTTAATGATATAAACGTGGCCTGCATATATTTTAATCCTCTTTAATCATTTGAACGTGGCAATTATGTATTTTTACAGTAAATTTATAATGTGATTAGTTAAATGTAAAAAAGTAAACATGTTAACTGATGCCTTCATTGATTTTGGAGGACGACTAAGAATATGCCAGCATCTTCAATACTTAGCCATCAAATTAGAATTTAAAATTAAAATATCATTAATTGTGCCCATTGTCAATAGGTATACCCTTTCAACATAAATATACTGCAAAATTAAACTATTGGTATACATAATAATAACAGTGTTAGTTATGGTAACGGGGGAGTAGAACACCCTCTTGTTGGCTACTCATTTACTTTTATTCCTGAACGCTTCAATGAATTACAACTATCTCCTAGACTGTTGGTATACATAATCATAACAGTGTTAGTTATGGTAACGGGGGAGTACAACACCCTCCCTGTTGCCTACTCATTTACTTTTATTCCTGGACGCTTCAATGAATTACAACTATCTCCTTGGCTGCGTATAATCCAGGCCTATATTATTTACCCTTAACCTTATAACACACATACCTACTAGAGTTTTTGAGGGGTAATCCACACTGTTACAAGTCAATTTGACACATTAATGATTTCCATGCAAGTCAGCAATGACGGGTGACTTTTATACTGACGTGTCAAATACGGGTTGTGCCACTAAATACGCATCGTAGCCCATCAAATTCCAGGCCTGATCTGGATAACTACAAAGTGCGCTCATAGCTGAAGCAATATTAGTGAATCCCTCTATATTTTCCCACGGCTTTCTTGAGCTTGTCATCCGAGCCTGTTATCGACTTGGCCGCATCGAACAGTACTTACCGTGAAGTTCAAGAAATCCATGGAAAAATATGACAGGATTTTCCGGCCTGAATACGTCACGATATTTTCCAAGTGCGTATCCTGGATAAGAATAAGGTTTCCCAAATCCCAATTATTCTTCTCAATCTGAAAAGACGTTATAGTTGCTCGATTTACATCAATGCAGCGACTCGATTTAAATAAGCACAGAGGCAGCACTAATGAATTCATTCGTTTTTTTTTTGGATGAAGACGGAGGGTCGTCCATTGTTTATCTCTAACTTTTGTGGTCCTTATTCTACTATTGTCGTGTTATTGGCATTATTATCAAAACAACTAACTCCATATAACCTCGAAATTATTGCAAGCATTTTACCGGCCCTGTTGCCCATCCGTTCCAATCTTTATGCCACAAAAGCTTCACGCAATACAAGAGATCTTTATCGGCCTTACGGTGAACTGGACGTATTTATGAGAAGATGGTTAGACTGTACTATTCATGCTCAATTGGATCCAACTTTGAATGTTAATTACGCCGAAGGCTTTCTCTAGGGAGAGGTTTCTCTTGCCTTTCGTAGTCTGGCCACAACGAATCACTAATTTCCACATATGTGTTTTTCCAATCAATCAACAGGTGCAAGTGAATTATTAGCCTTCTCTGACCCACTTCTCCTTCATCTACTCAAACTACGATGGTTAATGTGGGATAATACCTAATGTTTTATTGGAGAAGCGCTAGTGTTGTGTTGGTTTTTTCACATGGGTGAGAGAAAACAAAATACTTATAAGTTTTTTTTTCTACATGGTTCAGCGAAACAAGACAGAGGTTTGTGAGTTGATTAGATAACTAAATACACTTGAAACAAAGAAATAAAACTAAAAACAAAGAGAAATAAAATGTTAGAGAAGCTTGCAAGAACTATAACTATGAAAAGCAAAAAATGACCATCATATAGCTACCAATGGATCAATATATTGATAGGCTAACATCGTAGAGAAAGGCAAGGACTTATGAATCCCCTCTTCCTCCTTGTAAGGGCTCTTGAGTTCCCTAATAGAAAGCTCTTCTCTTCCTTAAATGGAAAATGACAATGGTGAAGAAATACAATGTCAATCCTCTCAAGAGGTGAGTGGAATGACCCTTGCTATAGTGTTTGAATGATTCAAAGAGAAAAGAGGATTCTCCAAGAAAAATTCTTGCAGCATAACAATACATTGAAGTTCTTCATTTTCTAGCATACCCATGGCACATATTTATAGTGTCCATTCATGGAAAAATATAATTGGTTCATAGTGTGAACAAGGGGCCTTTTAGGGCATTTCCTAGACCTTGACCAACCTCCAAGCTAGATTTTGCTCAGATCTGAGTGTCAAATTGTGTTGGGGGTTGGACTAAAAGTGGTTAAGAGGCCGACAAGATTTATAAATGCGTCGTTCATGAGAAGTGTGCGGATTTTGTCATAGACATTCGTGAATCTTGCACACAGTGTGCGTTGAGGGTTGTGTTATCTGTGCATTCTGTGCACTTTGTGCGTGCTTCCTTTGGTGAATTTGCGCACTTTAATTTTTGAACCAAGTATATAGTTTTTTTGCCTTTTTGATGGATTTTGATGTTGTAGGTGTACTAATTGTTGCTAGCATTGATTTATTTCTTCAACCATTGTGTGCAATGTTGTAGACGATTTTTCAGTGATAATAGATGCCCCTTGATGTGTGAGGTTAGGAGCATACGTATAGCCGAAATACATCAATGCTTATTTTGCTTAAAATTTCATTGTAAGGAAGAGTGAAGAGAGAAACTGCAAGAGAAATCCATCGGAGGGAGAGGGAAAATTGTGGGAACCAAAGCTTTCTCTAGGAAGAAAAAATAAAATATGTATTCAAACGAGGCGGGCACGCCCCATTATTGTTTCATGAAACCAAAATGTGGGACTATAATCGAGGATGTATGCTGATGTAGATAGTTGTAGTGCCCTCGGGGGCGGTTGATAACGACAGATGACAGTTTTGACTAGTGAACTGGCTTTGAAGTGTGTAATGGATGACTATAAGAAGTGTCAATGACTCGTAGGCATTGATGGTCTATCAACTTCAGAGGTCTCTGGTTAGTATGAAGAAACTGCAATGGTCGCATAGTAAGACCCACCATAACATGAGAGTTTGTTGAACTTGAATGTTATGGGGGTCAACGAAATCATAAGTAATGATGATTGTCTCTGTGTTGCCCGAGACTCTTCATTGAAAAGGTAATGAGAGTCAAGATATTGTCACCCTTCTGAAAATTGTGATGATCTTGACAGTAAGGGAGACACGATGTTAAGAAGAAAAGGACTTATTGAAATCCACTAAGTAATACTAGATGATATCAGGTACTGATGAGTAACATGAACGAAGTCAATATGTTGTGGGACTCAAGGCTTCCCTTGGTTGGGGTGTTGAGGGATGATTGGGAGGAACCGTAAAATTGGGTCTAGCATAAGGGGGATGATTAGATATGGGGTTAAACTGTGTCAGAGGCTAATAAAGTGGGAAAACTCAGAGATTGTGGGTACATGGATTTGGGATACTTGGGGTTTATTAATGATGTCAATATGAAAAAAGGGTGGATGCCCAACCAAGGGCAATATGGGTTTCTTTGCCGGGTAAAAAGAAGGCCATCGGGGACGATGACGAAAAAAGATATTTGTATGCTAGAAACAAAGGCTTTAGACAATTACCAAATAAAATAAAGAATAATTTGGGTTGAGTATACAGATACAAAAATGGGTGCCACAATGAAAGATGGCTTGGCCTGTTTAGGGCACAAGTTTGTGAAAGAGAACTGGTGGAGGGTGGGGGGCAAATAGGTGGGTTTCTATATTGGGTAAATGGATGGAGGACAATCTGCAGATGGGAAAACAGATGGTAGATGATATGGAGGGCTAGTGGTACTACGGGGGTGTAGTCAATGGAACCAAGTGTAAGGTGATATGACCCCGGGAGTCCATTGGGAAGGTTAGCAATATGATGAGAAGAAATATGGGGTTTATTCTCAGAAGTGAAAAAACTATCGGGACTCCCAATCCAAGGAGCTGAAAAAAAACATGAATGTCAATTTTCCAAGGGGAATTATGAATGGGACAACTCATGTGGGTGAGAGTTCTAACGGTGGATAGTACAAAAATGTGGCATAGGTAAAGGTACTGCAGAGCCAGATGTAGGGATCCTAAAGGAAAATGTCAGAGGGTTGATTGGGATATGAAATTATTAACAGAGGGAGTAACTACATGCTAGTGTCGTACATATACCTGAAGGGGCTGTAAGCTTGTTTAAAAAGTACTTGAACACACAAAAACCAAATACCCAACGTGAACAATATCTGATGATCAATAATATATAACAACTATTTGATAAAATTGAAAGTAAGCATGTGTACTTCAATGTGGCTTGAGAAAAAATGCTCCTCCGGGGAAAAGTGTGGTTGATAACTCGACGAATGTGAACGTGTAGATGGTGGGATCAGGATTTTGTGGATGATAACAAATCGAAAAATAGAGGCTCTGAGCTCTTGTAATAGAGTGTGGAAGTTGGGAAAAAGGGCCACCTCATTTGTACCTGACACTATTGTTGAGTTGATGAGAGATATGTGAGGAGATTTTGAGATTATAGGAGCTTGAGGCTACCGATCCGAGAGTGGCGAGAGACAAGTTAGTGATCCTATCGTTTTGCATGTTGTGAAGATGATAGATTGTAGGTAGGGACTATACGGAGGGTCATGCAAGGGTTCTTAAGGGTAGGGTCCCACAAGTGCATGGAAAAAGGGAGAATACCTGCCCATGTGTGCGTGGGTAATCCTCAGTTTCCTGGACATTATGTGTGGGTGTTTTCCTACAAGTCATGCACTGAGGAGTGCACGGTTGTGGTGAGGAAACGTTCGCATAATGTGTGGTTGTGCTTGAGACAGTCATGCATGTGGGTGCATGAGTGGGACAAACAGGCGTGCATATGGTCCGCGCCTATACGAGTGACAATTGTGTACTCGTGCGCGGTTGTGTGTGAGACAGTTGCACATTAGTGCACAACTATATGAAGAACAATCATGCATAGGTGCCTAATTGTATGGGGGGAAATTGTGCACTATGGGCAAGTTAATGGGGGTTATGACTTTTTGATATTTATGAATTTTTATGTATGATGTGGCTAGTCAGATGTTTCTAGGTGGATGCGGGTGATAAATAGAGTCTAGAGCACGTTGTTGGTCCACTAGCGAGAGAGGGATCACGACTGACTAAGAGAGGTTGCGAGGGAGCATCTTGGTGTATGCAGACGCTTGGCATCCTGCGGGTTGCTCTAGTTTTTTGACTGCCCCTTGATACGGTCACAAGATTTCCTGCTCTAGTTTTTTATCAGGATTTGGAGCACTGATCTATAGTGCTTTGTGGTGAGGGGGGAGAAGTTGAATTTCTCTGCGAAAGAGGACATGTACTTCTTGATAGGACTCCCATTACGTGGGAGGGAATTGGCCATGGATCCCCATATTCCATGGGAGGATAGGGTGGAGACCATGGCGGTGCGACATTGTATCAGTCTAAACCTTATGTCGGGTTCGGTCATCCAGATTGAGGCCATCAATGACCTGTTGACCAAGTGCATCATGGCCATGGTGGTGAGGATCTATGGATCCTTGGGCACTCAATAGATCACTGGTGGTCAGCTGAGGGTGGTGGAGGAGGTCCTCAAGGGGGACCTTTTTGCATGGGGTGTGTTGATGCACACCCGAACGATGACGCAATTGAACCAGTGTCAGCATGCCAACTCCGGTGACTTTGCATTCAAGTCTATGTTGGTGGTTTGGTTTTTGGAGAAGGTGCCTCTATTGCACCCGAAGATTCTCCTAGAGCCAACATCGCGGCGAGAGCCGGAATTGATGCAATGGGAACATGTGTTGTCCAAACATGGAGGAGGGGAGGGTGGCCACTACCTCACAACCATGGTGGATCGAGTGTGGAATCATATGCCACAGGTGATTCTGGGATATCCATATATGAGTATGGACTATAGGTAGTATTCAGACATGGTGCTACCTCCTAGGGAGGACTAGGACCATAGAGGTACTTCTTGTATCTATGTTTTTGTGATTTTGGTAGATAACAGTTATCAAACATGTGTATGGATGATGACATTATATTGGTGTTGTTTTGTCGATGTTGGACCCTGGGGTCGATAGGTAAAGGTTGTCAAGGAGCTATCTCAACAGGAGTCCGCGGAGATGAGGGTTCGGTAGAGGCGCTGAAAAGATGATGCCGGTGCGGGACTATCTAGAGAGCCACATGGATATTTTGAGGCCATGCTAGAGGATCTGCGTTGATGGTTCGAGTGGGTCCTTCGGGGTGTTTCTGAGGGTATATGGGCTGACATCTAGGACGAGGAGGTCCTTGACCAGTTTGTGGGAGTATCGACAGAGTGGCGGGGGGAAACAATGATTGGTCAGTTGTCTCCTAGAGTTGTAGGGCCCCCAGCTAGTGGGGAACCTCCGACTAACATAGGACCTAGGGGGGGATCTCTAGGGGCACATTGAGTGTTGATTTTGTATAAGGTAGTGGATACCTAGTTTTTGTACTCATAGGGGAGAGGGGACTCATGAGCCTACGGGAAATTGTATATCGATTTTTTGTAAAACATTTTATGACCTTGATGATATATATGATGGATACATTAAACATGTGTGTCTTTATGTTTTGTGTTTTATGATGTATGATTTCTATAATTGTTATATGTTTGACAAATGTATGATGTTGTGTATATGATGTTTTTAATGTGATAAATGTCAATCCAATAATAGGTTAGCCATGTGATCTACTACTTGATTAAGGTTTCTTGGAATATGTGTAAATGTGATGGAATCAAAGTTGTGAGATAGGAGTCTAACTTGCAGGTATTTGCGGAAGAGGCGAGGATCGTGAACATGATACACATTGTTGAGATGTAGAATGACAAGTTGGGAATCTAATAGAACACTAAGGTGATGAATGTGGTGGTGATTGGCCTCGGTGATGAGACCAATGAGAACGTCATATTCGGCTTGGTTGTTGGTGGTTGTCCCTAAGCATATGCCACTGGAATGGAGTAGTATATGTGAGGGGGTATAGAGGGCCCAAGCGGCCCCAAGCGGCCGAAGTGATATTCTGGGTCCAACGACTTGCACTGTCAGCGTAACTGATGTGGTAGGCTGATAGATGATGCATCTATTAATAACAGGGGTGATAGATAAGACACGGGGAGTGGTGGCTTTAAAGAATACTAAAAACTCTACAAATGTGTACAAAGAGAAACCTAAGGTAGAGGGGCTATGCTTAGGCGTAAAACTTCTTCAAGTATAACCCATTGACGGGTTCCTTAAGAGTGAAGCCTTTTGGAGAGGCCAATATGTAGGCACCTTTAGTGAGGCAATGTTGGACGATGAAAGGGTTGCATCGTAATGAATCGAATCTCCCATGGCTGAGGTTTTCTTGGGCGATATCATAGGCTAACATGAGATCACCTTCGTTGAATGAACGAAGGTTGACATGGCAGACGAAGGTGGCTTTGCACCATTTTTTAGCTACCTCATTGTGTTGTAATGAAGATCGACGATCTTCATCAAGGGACTCTAAGGTCAGCAGGGATTGCTCCATTGGAGTAGTGTCAAGTGAGAGCTCTATGGAAGTACGTAACGTGGTGATTTCACAGTCGATAGGGAGGGTGGCTTCGATCCCATGGATGAGGTGGAATGGTGTAAAACCAATGGCAGTTTTGTCTATCGTTCGATAAACCCATAAAGTGGGAAACAACATATGATGCCAATTGGTCTTATGTTTGTTGATGGTGCATTGTAGCATGGTTTTGAGGACTTTATTGACAACATCAACCTGTCCTTTGGAATGAGGGTAGTATGGGGAGGCAAACTCATGGGTGAAGCCTAGTTTTGAGGAGAGTTTGACAAAGATCTCATTCTCAAAATGTTTACCATGATAAAAAACTAACTGTTGCGGGACTCTAAACCGAGTAATGACATGGGTGAAGAAAATACATGTTGTTGTATCATCAATATTGTTAAAGGTGGGCATGGATTTGGCCCATTTGGTAAAATAATCCGCTGCCATGAGGATGTAGTTGTGTCCATGACTGGATGGAGGATTGCAAGTAATGAAATCAATGCCCCATTTACAAAAGGGTTCGGCTATGATGACTAGGTGTAGAAGAGATGGTGGAGCGCATGCTTTGTTTGCATAAAGCTCGAATCTATCGCATCGCTTGACAGCGTGGATGCAGTCATGAAACAAAGTGGGCCAAAAGTACACTGATTGAATGATTTTTTGGGCAGTGGACATACCTGAGAGGTGACCAATTGGTCTTATGTTTGTTGATGGTGCATTGTAGCATGGTTTTGAGGACTTTATTGACAACATCAACCTGTCTGTTGGAATGAGGGTAGTATGGGGAGGAAAACTCATGGGTGAAGCCTAGTTTTGAGGAGAGTTTGACAAAGATCTCATTCTCAAAATGTTTACCATGATAAAAAACTAACTGTTGCGGCACTCTAAACTGAGTAATGACATGGGTGAAGAAAATACATGTTGTTGTGTCATCAATATTGTTAAAGGTGGGCATGGATTTGGCCCATTTGGTAAAATAATCCGCTGCCATGACAATGTACTTGTGTCCATGACTGGATGGAGGATTGCAAGTAATGAAATAAATGCCCCATTTACAAAAGGGTTCAGCTGTGATGACTAGGTGTAGAAGAGATGGTGGAGCGCATGCTTTGTTTGCATAAAGCTCAAATCTATCGCATCGCTTGACAGCGTGGATGCAGTCATGAAACAAAGTGGGCCAGAAGTACACTGATTGAATGATTTTTTGGGCAGTGGACATACCTGAGAGGTGACCACCGCAAGCGCCACTATGGAAATCATGCAAGACTTGTTCTACTTTGTCGATGGTAAGACATCGCTGAAGGATGGTATCAACCCCTCATCGGTAAAGAATGTCTCTAATGAGGAGGTATCGGGGACCCTAATGGCGAATGCGTCGATGATCATCATGAGAGAGGTAACATCTGAACTTTTATGTATGGAGGTAGATGAGGAGGTCATCGTACCAGGGGTCATCGGAGGGAAATGTCGTAATGGGTTCGGCTAGGACAAGATATTTCTTTCTTTTGGGAGTAGAGAACTCTATTTCGTATTCTTGAAGGATAACAATACATCTAGAAAAAAATTCGTTGATCTGTCGTCGACTGAGAAAGTACTACACAGGGTTGGAATCTGCTACGACCTTGGTAGTGCGAAGCAAAATGTGATGTCATAGTTTTTGGACTGCGAGGACAACTGCTAACGTGAGATTTTCATCATGATTATACTTCAAGGGTGGTCCTTAAAGGATTTTACTAATGTAGTAAATCACATGTTCCTGGCTGTCATTCCCTAATTGGACGAGGACTCCTGCGACTGAAAAAAAAGAGGCTGATAAGTAGAGGATGTAATCACGATCATAATCTGGGGAAATAATCAAAGGGGCATTGGATAGGGTGGCTTTTAAATCATCAAAATATGTTTGAGCATGTTCATCCCATTGAAATGGGATATCATGATGCAATAGGCGGAGAAAACCATGTGCGCGAGTGGCATAGTCTATGACAAAGCGACATAAAAAGTTGGCTTTGCCCTGTAGGCTTTGCAATTGGCGTAAAGTCCTAGGTGGTGGAATTTTGGTGATAGCTTGGACCTTGAGGGGGTCCACAGTGATGCCGTGTTGGGAGACAATGAACCCAATGAGGTGCTCGACAGTGACAGAAAAGACACACTTGAGGGGGTTCAAGCGGATATTAGATTGGTGACATCATTGGAAAATGATGCGTAATTCATCTAAATGTTGTGTTCGTTTTTTGGACCGAGCAGTCAAGTCATCCAAATAAACAAGAATGATGCGAGCAAGATCGTGAAAAACATAGGTCATGGCCCGTTGAAATGTAGCAATGACATTTTTGAATCCAAAAGGCATGACACTATAAGCGAAGGTACCCCAAGGGGTTGTTCACGCAGTTTTGTAATGAACTGTTGGGTGGATTTGAATTTGATTGTAGCTAGAGAACCCATCCATAAAGGAATGTGCCTCGTGGTCGACAGATTCATCGATGATTTGGTCGATGAAGGGGGTTGGGAAGTTGTCTTTGGGACAAGCATGGTTAAGATCATGAAAGTCTGTGTAGAAGGGAATAATGCCATGTTTTTTGTTAACGAGGATGGGGTTGGAGACCCAAGATGTGTACGCAATGGGGTAAATCAACTTGACCGTGCATAACTTGTCAATTTCGGCTTTGATAGCCGCAAATTTAGATGGGTTTAGGGGTCATTAATTTTAACAAACAATGGTGATATCCGACCATGTGTCGATTTGATGTTTCACTATAGAAGGATCAAGGCCAGGCATCTCCATATATGACTAGGAAAAAATATCTCGGTATTCCTGAAAGAGATCTTTGTAAGAAATGATTTCTTCATGGGAGCATGCAATGTTAATGGTGATCTCTTCTGTGATGCCTGGTTTAATGGAAATGTCAATTTTGACTGTGGGGTAGATGTTGGCCATGTTACCTTCTTCAAAAGCATCGAGGGTAGGAATAAGGTTCTTGAACCAATCAACATGCCCTGGAGGAATAAAATCATTGGTTTCGATTGCGCACAGGGAGGTGTGATCGGAAGGGTGAAAGACCTATTGTGATAGAAAAAATGATCGATGATAGAGTGTGTTCCATGGGAAATCATGGGTAGTTAGTTTCTCCAAGATATATTCATCGCAATGGAAACTATGAGAATATAGGGGATTCTAGGAGATGGCAGGGGGAACATTTAATGGGTAAGTGTTATGGTCCTCAAGGGGTGAGGACGTAGAAGGGATATTGTGTGCGAGCTATGACAGACCGCTGGACATAAACCAAATGTCATGATACTGTGAATGGTACCTCGTTCGCTTGGGGACTGATGACGAAATATAATGAATGTCAGTAATGTGAGCCTCCATGGGGAGTGACTGAGAGGGATTTGGTTGAGATTTGTGGCATACTGCTGCTAATATTGGTGGAATTGAGGTAGATCTGGGAAATGATGAGTGTAGTGGCCATATTCTGAGGATATGACATAAGCTAAATTGGTTCGTAACCCTTTCTTGCATGTGGTGGAGGAATCTGTAGTAGAAGTGGATGTACTTGGTGGAGTGGCAAGTAACGGTGTTGCTTTAGGGAGCTGGATAAGATTGCGTAGATCAGTAATATTAGGACACTTGTTAGTGGGGTGTCATTCTCTTTCGCATAGTACGCAAGGAGGTTAAGCTTAGGGAGGGAGAGGAGCTATGAGATCGTTCTTCCTTTGTCTTTCCCCGGTAGTGGCAGTGGTGTCAACAGTTGGGGGTGGGGGTGGTGTGGTAGGGGCCTGTACTGGAATATACATTGGTAATCCTTCTGTCTGAGGAGGGAGAGATGGTACAGGGACCATACAGGGTGGATGCAGATACCAGACAGGGATGGCGAGAACCATGGTAGGAAGGGTGAGGGTAGCAGCTACCTGGAATTCTTGGACTCTAGGTGGGGGGTAGAAAAAGGGGATTTGGGTAATGGCTTGGGGGACTATCTCCCAAACTAAGATTTTCCCCTCGAGGGGGGGGAATCCAGGATAAGTGGTGTGGTGGTGGTCTCAAGGAATTCCTGAGGTAGTAGTTCTCCAGTTGGTAGAACTACAATGTGGGGAGGGGCCTCCATGGGAGTAGTATCATCTTTGATATTTGTTCTATTAGAGGAAACTACACACACTTGTGTTGAGATAGAATGGTTGAGGAGCGGTGGCACTCCAATATAAGTTCCTAACAAGGATGCATCTTTGAATATTTCAGGACCAATGTCGATGAATGAAAAATAATCTGAGATAGTGCGGACAAGGAGGAAGATGTTATCAATGTTGGAAGAATGATTAGGCTCCTAATGTGTAAGTTGGTTGATGGTGACAATTTTCCCATTATGAGGGAACATCATCGTTCGGAACACAGAAGAGGCTACTGCTTTCATATCATACATGTAGCTATGTCCGAAAAACATATTGTAATCAAGTGGGGCATCGATAACTTCAATTTCAATCAAGATGGTTTTTCCCCCAAGTTCGACGGGGACATTTTGGAAGATCCCTTTAGGGGATGATGGTCGGTTTTCATAATCTCTAAGGGTGATGGCAGATGGTATGAGCTCAGGTGTGCCGAGTTTCTATTATACTAATTTGGACCAAGGATGATTTTAGGGGCTAAATTTCGCTCCTGGGCTAATTTTCCATGGTTTTTCCCAAAAATCGATTATCTATTCTAAAAATGATTCGCCCAAATTCTATAGGATAAAATTATTTTACCTTAAAAATCGCCAAAATTTTATACAAACTATATAAAATCCATAGAAATTTTAATATTTTTACAAAAAATATCGCCAAACATTTATAGTTGGCATATGAATGATTAGTAATATTCGCCAAGGTTTCTACATTTTAAAAAAAATTTCCATCCTTAAAATCATCCCTGATTTGGACATGATACATGTGGATGCACCTTGATCGATGATGCATCGATGAACTGTGATATTTCATATTTTAACTGGTATCTGAAAGGCTACCAGAGCAGGGAGGTGTGGTTCTCCGCTATCTAAATAAATCAAAGGTGATTAGTTGAGTATCAGTAGGGTCAACTTCCCCCAAGGTGGAAAACAAGGATTTGCGTTGTGTGGGACAAGTTTGGAGGACGTCCAACACAGACATGGCTGCAAGAGACTGTGCTAAGCCATTGACCAGACTATAGTAATGGGTTTCCTGAGCATGGGTGTTATGTACATTTTTCCATAGAGGTATGTGGGGTATATGAGGATTTGGTTATGTATTAGGGTGTGGAATCATCAATGGTTGTTTGGCTATAGCGGGGGCCTTTTCTGAGGTGGTTGGGGTAGATTAAGGAGGCATTTCTTATGGATGATTGTGTGTTTGTATAAGAATCTCCTCTTCGCTGGTAAGGAGGATATTACGATTGACTGGATTTTTGGGTTGATTAGGCTCTGGGTTTGATATTGCCCCATTTGTGGTGGGGTAGAGTTTACCTCTTATTGGGTGTTCATCACACCTTGGTGAGGAATGGGGTTTTGAAAAATGGTTGAAGGTGGTGGTTGCAAATAATGTTGTGGGGCCTACTGAGGGGTAGGTGGTGCAGGGGGGTGTGGTGTGTTCATGGATGATTTCATCCATTTGTAATAAAAAAATTGGGGGTAGTTGTGAGTATAATGTCCATACTCACCACATAGAGCGCAATGGATGTTAGTTCTAATATTGGTGTTCTTCCCTTGTCGTGGTTGATTGTTATTGTTTCTCCCTTGGGGGTTTTGGTTGCCTTAATTCTAGTTGCCCCCAACATGATGGTTTTTTTGGGGGTTATTTCCTTTTGGTCCCACGTTGTTATTGTTTCCGTTTTTTCCTTTCTTCTTAGCATTATTTGGTTGATGAGACAGATTTTTCATATTCAACTATTCAAAATAATGAATATGTTGAATGGGAGAGGGTTGAAAAAAGTTAACGGTGACATGTGGTTGTCTTGGTTCAGGAGAAATTGAATGGGGAGGACCAGGAAATGGAAAATAAGGATTTTTTTGGAGACGATCCATATGGCGTATAGGAAGTTTAAGTACCTCCACTACTATTGGGATTAAATGCCGGGGTTGGGGGTGGACCCATACTTGACTGAGAGACCGGATGCATCATGGGTACGGGTGCCCCCCCCCGCCCCCCCAATGGTGGAGGAGGAAAAATAGGGAATGAATGTTGGTGAGGGGGAGGAGGGTAATACAATGTCCCTCCATATGGTTGAGGATATTGATTTGCGCCATCGGTAGGTGAAGGGTGGCCATAAGGTTTGTAGTGTGTCATAGAACCAATTAACCCATCTGCGGTGTGGGATGTCCTAGGTTTTCCCTAGACAAATGGTATGGGTTTGGGTGAATCATGTAATATTGTGTATAAGTAACCAGATTGTGCATTTATGAGGTCAAATTATTGGGCCTTGATGATGGATTCTTCTTCTAATTGAGGAAATGTGGATGCTACATCTTTGGCAATAACAAAAATGAGTGATTTAAGAAACCAAACGAGTCATTGTTCTTTGGTGGTTTCTTCTTTAGACAAACTACGTCGTCACCGCCATTCATGGATGTAGTTGGAGATATGGATAGAAGTGGTTTGCTTGAACTGAGAAAGAATTTATAAGGCAATGTCATGATGAACTGGAAATTGGAAAAATGACAAAAAGGCTTTGGCCAATGATTCAAAGGTCACATGGGACCCTGATTTTTCGTCCACATACCATTTGGTTGATGAAGCAGTGCGAGTTCTTTGAAATAAACTCAAGAGGATGGAATCATCCATGATCTTCTTTGAAGAGAACCATAAGTGGAAGGTCATAACATGGTTAGTAGGGTCTTCCCCTAGTTTTCCTTCAAACTTTAGAATGTTTGAAGGCAAATTGGTATATTGGGCCAAGGGCATCATGTAAAATGGGGTCATTCGAGAGTTTGGTTAAATAATGAATGTTGAGGGATGCCAAGTGTGATAAGGGGATATTTGGTGGAGGATTAGCTCCAACCATTGTGTGTGTAGGTAATGGACATGTCCCTTGAGAGGGATTTGGTTGGTTTGTACTTCTTCCTTGAAAAGAAGTTTGACCCCTGTCTCCTTGTGAAGGAGAGCCAATAGATGGATGACCTTGGGTATTTTACCCAAGCAAAGTGGAACCAAGTAAAGTTGATCCCAAGACAATATCACTCACTGGGGTGTGAGATGGTTGAGCCGGTGAGTTGGTGAGACTAGGGACCCCTCGTAGAATAGGAGGGAGTTTCTGCAAGCATCTAGAACGACGAGGATCCGGTGGTTCCCCTATGGTTCCGACTAGCAAAGTGAATGTGTGCAAAGTGTGACAAGAGAGAAATAAATGAACAAGATCTTTAGACCTTCACATAATAGTATAAATCACAATGGCATGTAATCAAATGAACATCATACATAAATCATTTTTAAATAAACAAGCATGTGGATAGGTGGATTTTTGTTCGCGTGGGGGAACAACAAAAAAAAATGCTTGTGTCCTAAAATATTTATCATCCCTCCTCTCAATTTAGCAATTAACCTTCCAATAACACTCGACAATGGGGCTTGAAGCCACTAGAAGAGGAACTAGTGAAGGTTTAAGTAATTAGTTATAATGAAGGGTAGAGGGTGCATATCCCGAAAGAGCTGGTGATATTTCCCAATAGCCACACAAAATCTGATCAAGGTGCGATTGCAGCCCACAATCACCACCTAGGTGGATATCCTATGTTTGGCCACTAAGTACCTCGGTCAAAGTGTGACATTTGCATTTTTGGCCTAATAAATGGGTCATAGGTTGGATTCCCTCACAAGAGTTGGGTGACTCAAGGAGAGATGCGCAGAACAATCAGACCTTGGCCTTTGACCCTTCACGGGTATCTCCCTACCTTATGGTATATGAATACTTGACCTAGAGGATTTGAAAGATCCCTATTCTCAACTTCTATTGTTTCAAAATGTGAGAACTTGATAACGGGGGGTTATTTGGATGCCTACCTCCGAGATCCTACCTAGACTAAAAAAATTATTTTGGCACCTCCTGTGGAGGAAAATTTAGTGTGTTCTTAGAAAATTTTTAGATGTGGTGGGATTAGAGATTGGAGTCCTGGACCAAGCTCGTTTGAATTAAAGAGGTGTGGACAATTCCTAAAGAAGTAGTCAGATCTTTCAAAGTTCTTTTGAAGTAATTTGTGAGTACTAAAAAAAGAAAGCCTACTTCGACCTCCACTATTCTAATAGAAATTATGTGTGTGATGAGTGGCTTTGTGAGCAAGAAAGTGAAAAGTGTGAAAAATAATTTAATAATTTAAGTGTGAGATTGCAACATTTGGACTTCATATGGTCCTTACAAATATTCTTACCTAGCTTACTATGTTTTTTTGGTACAACCTTCCGTAGTATTTAAAGCCCTAAAGAACTAGCAATGTGAGACATATGGGTCCTTACAAATCCTTTAAAATCCCTTGAATTTTGTCTATACTAAGAAATAATTTAGAAACTTTTCTAAGATTGAAAACATGTGGGAATGTATGGGCCCTTACAAAGCTTTGAGATGATTTCAAAAACTAAGAGGTACCCTAGGGGGGCTTTGTCCTCTCCCAATGATTTTTTAAGGGAGATGAAGTTTCCTTTCAACCACCTTTTCTTATTCCCAAGATCACACTTGGGTGTGGGGGAAGAGAATCCTTGAGGGTTGAAATTGATTTTTAGTCCCAAATTAATTGATTGTGTTTGAAAGAGTAATAACTTCAACTCAAAATTTTAAATGCCAAATGAGCCCTCCATGTGGCCACAAAGCAAAGAGAAGAATAGTTATTCTTTTTAGTCCTATGTGCTTATATTAGCGAACCATTCATGTGATAAATGACTCTAAATGAAGTGTGGTTTCTTTACAAAGTGTAGGAAATTAAAATCTGAAGGAAAAGCGCCCTCAAACCACTCATAAAAACCCTTAAAATTTGCAAAAAATAAACTTAGGCACACGTTGTAGTTATGACAAGTGCACAGAGGGCATAGAGCGTGCATAATGTGCAGAGTTATGAAGGTTGTAATGCACACAGTGTGCATAATGCACGTCTGTGTGCCTCGAAATCTGTGCACTTTCTGTCATGCGTTGGGAAGGAAATTTTCAAGTGAAATTATCTTGCCTTACATCTCAGTTCCGACTTTGGAAGGTTGGACTAGGCCGGTTTTGGTACATACATATCCAAACAATTAAAAAGAAGTGTTCTCAAGACTTAAATAGGGATGAATTTGATATTGATCCCCAGTATGGTCGTCAATCTGTTGTGTTGGTTTTGCCACATGGGTGAGAAAAAACACAACACTTACCTGCTTAGTTAGGTCAGCCAAAAAAGACAGAGGTTTGTGAGTTGATTAGATAACCAAATACACATGAAAAAAAGAAATAAAACTAAAAACAAAGAGAAATAAAATGTTAGAGAAGCTTGCAAGAACTAGAACCATAAAAAACAAAAAAAGATCATCATATAGCTACCAATGGATCAATATATTGATACGCTAACACCATAGAGAAAGGAAGGGACTTATGAATCCCCTCTTCCTCCTCGAGAGGTCTCTTTAGTTCCCTAATAGAGAGCTCTTCTCTTCATACAATGGAAAATAACAATGGTGAAGAAATACAATGCTAATCCTCTCAAGAGGTGAGTGGAATGGCCCTTGCTATAGTGCATGAATGATTCAAAGAGAAAAGAGGATTCTCCAAGAAGAATTCTTGTAGCATAATAATACCTTCAATTTCTTCTTTTTCTAGCACACGCATGGCACATATTTATAGTGTCCATTCATGGAAATATATAATTCATTCATAGTGTGAACAAGGGGCCTTTTAGGGCACTTCCTAGCCCTTGACCAACCTCCAAGCTAGATTTCACTTAGATTTGAGTGTCAAATCGTGTTAGGGGTCAGACTAGAAGTGGTTGAGAGGTCGATAAGAATCATAAATGTATCGTTCATGAGAAGTGCGTGTATTTTCTCGTAGACAGTCATGCATATTGCACATAGTGTGCAATGAGGGTTGTGTTATCCCATGCATTCTGCACACTGTGCACATGCTTCCTTTGGTGAATTTGTGCACTTTGATTTTTGAACCAAGTATATAGTTTTTGTGCCTTTTTTATGGATTTTGGTGTTGTAGGTGTACTAATTGTTGTTGGCATTGATGTCTTTCTTCAACCATTGTGTGCAATGTTGCGGACAATTTTTCAGTGATAACAACGAGGTAGGGTCAAATAAAGATCAGGGACATTCATTCTAAAATTGGTATGGGAATACTAGGAATCGAGCGTGGGACATTTTGTTAAGCAACAAGAATCACAGTCTGATTACTTTGCAGATATAATTGCTAGAGAGGAGTTTTTTGGGTTTTTTAAGTTGGGTGTCCATTATGGGTCGATTTTCATGGTAGATTTGAGGCAGTTGAATGTGGACGAACCCTACGTGTGCTTGCGGGATTTGATCCTGAGATTTGGTGTGACGTAGAATAGGCTTCTCGGGTGTGGAAGGAAGGTTTTCTGTTAGGAATGCCTTCACAATTGTGACTTTTTTTGGATCTGCAGCTTGGTTTGAAATAAGGTTAAGGTTAAGGAATGGAGCTCAAATATTGATGGCTTCTTCCTAAAATTCGATATCTTCTATGAAAAATTTAAACAACTGTGTTTTCATTTCTATTTGCTGCATTATGTAGTAAAATTTGATGTATCGCGGGGGTTTTCCATGGAGCAGCCACAAAGTATAACATTTTATGGATTTTATTTTAGAGAATTTTGCATTGTAGAGACTGGAGTGATTTTTTTCAGTTCCTTGGCCAAATCCATCCTCAACCAACTCCATACTATGATTGTTCAATACGGGGCAGCTTGTATGTTTCTTCTTCATGATGTTTATTTTGCTTCATAAGGTATTTCTGCCAAAGGCTGACATTAATTTTATTATGATCTCTAGGAAGAGAGATAGGACTGGAACCAACTTTTGCAAGCCACTGGTTATTGTTCTCAATGTATTTATTTTAAAGCCTCAAGAAACTGTTCATAACAACATTTCCCAGCATGATATAACCACCGTTTAAACTGAGCTCTTGTTTCTGTTGTTGCTTGGGTTCATTGTAGGGGCCAGGTCTGTTGGTGTTGGAATCTTGCAACCTTTTTGGCTTATGATAATATGTACTTTCCTAATGCTAGGTGGGTTTCTCTAAATTTTCTCTCAAATTGTTTATCTTAATCAAAATCATTGTCATTTATTCATTACAAAGGAGCTCTATATCATACCTTTATGATGAGTATGAGTTATATTTATTTTGGATTCTATGTTATTCACAAATATTACAAGTTGGTAGCAAGCTATTTTATTCTGACTTTATTATGTTTCTTCTTATGATGGTCCAACGATTTCTTACATGTTCCAAAAATTGGAGTTATAATACAAATCTCAATTCTTCAAACTGAATATTACACAATTAATTGTCTTACATTGATTAATTGGTCTCCTTTGTTATTGATTTAAATATTTTGTACTTTCTAGGTGTGTTTTCAGTGTAATTTTAAACACAACTATGTTTTCCATCTAATAAAATTGTGTTAGAAAACCCAATACAAGGAATACCATAATAAAAACAAATGCATAAACACCAATGATTATACACGTGAATTTCTAAGTGAAGAAAACCTCTCGAGGAAGGAGAACTCCAAAGTATATTAATGATGCAATAATTTTCAAAACACAAAGCGATTGTATGTTAAGTTTGCTACTTTATCTTGTGTCTCGTTCTTACAGAATATAAATCTGTGAACTCCCTTTTTATCTCAAAGAAGAATTATTTTTCCCCTTTTGTCTTAAGGAAAATGTCTAATGTATATTTTTCTGGGAGAAATAGAAAACATGTCTCATTTATGTTTTTCCTCTCCTATTTTCGTTTCCAAACTTATTTATTCCTTTCCAACAATTGTCTCATTTTCTTGTTGTCCAATTTGTTGTCTAGTTGATTAGATTCATTTGTTCCCAGTAAGTCGTAGTCTAAACACACTACAAATTGACTTTTTCGGGTTGTTCAAAATAAGAGGAAGGGAAACTAGGATTTTTGGCTGAAATTTGGCAAGAATAATTTTGTATTGATGGAATTGCAGATATCAGATGTCAACATTGCACAATCTAGCTGCAGTAGGGGTATTCAATAATGTTGAATCCAATTCTGCATTAAACTGAAATTTCATTATAATCCAAAATTGCAATTTGGCAAAGACTGTCTGGCTGGATTACAGTGATGTCAAACCAGAAAAGGTCAAAAACATAGAAAATTTAGCCTTCTTCTTCCCAATGATAATGAATATCATATTGTTGTTCATGAGATTAATAATGTATTTTGACATAACATAGATTCATAATTTGTCATTCAGTTAATGGTTTATTTCACGATTTCATGGTATGTCCAGCAGTGTTTTTTTACTTTGAGAATATTTATGGAATATATACATGTCAAACCTCATCGTCTGTGAAGTTTTTGGTCCCAAATTAACTCATTAATTTTGAAGAAGATGATGATATTTTTTTTATCACTTCCTCCACTAATACCACTTGGTTTTACTTAGAATTTCATCCTTTAAACCAATCTGTATGTATTATTTTTGCCACTTCTTGTAAGTGTGAACCTTTATTTTCAATATTGTATCCTATACAAGTTAATTTTGTATATTAGGTACAAAATCCACATCTTCTAGAATTTCAAATAATTTCAAGTTTTCACCATTCACTATAGAATAGATGTTCATGTATGATGGTAGGTTAAACTTGAACGATTTTCTTTCAGTGTGTTGTAATATCTTTAAAGTTCCATACCAGTGAAGTTTCAACTTCTTTCCTTCACCTTGGGAACTCTCATTGCTTAAATGCAACCACAAAAGATATCTGACCTAGAAATTATGAGCAACTCTACTCCGGAGTCTGATAATTCCTTGTTTTGTGCTTCAGTTGAGTTGTCTAAAGTTGTTGTTGTAGCTTCTGGTGGATTTGTTATATTATTTCGATGAATTTGAGTGCTTTTCTTAAGTCAACATCTGCACTTTTTGTTGCATCAATAATTTTTTCAAGAATGTCAAAAGGAGTTTGAGGTAGAATGCCTAAACATGTTTTAAAATGGGACTGATTGGTTGAGCAATGAATTTCTCTATTGTAATTTGTAACAACGTTGAATAGAGGGCAGACATGCATCCCATCTTTTTAGGATTTTATGAGTATACACTATTGGAGTTTGTACGATCGTCCCATTCACAACTTCAGTTCATACCGACTCTATGTATGTAATGTTGTAGACCTCTTCAACTTGGTGTCCAATGTTTCACAAAGTGTGGTTCAATGGTTACAAAAGAATTGTTGAAATACATGGCTCTATGGATGGAATGTTGTAGACCTCTTCAACTGGGTGCCCAAGTTTTCCCAAAGTGTAGTTCAAGGGTTACAAAAGAATCGTTGAAATCCCGATCAGAGATAATAGATTTAGATGAGTCCAAAAATATTTATATAATTTATGTGCTTGTCCCATTCCCCAAATGTTCTTGGTCAAACCAACACGGAAATTCATAGAAATGATTTACCATGTTCTAGTAAGTACCAATAATGGCATATACAATCCAGTAAACGCTTCAAACACATTGAAGGTCTCTATGATAAAGGTCTGATGGGCATTGTACACAACTGGTGAGTTGGGAAAGACCATACATACTACTGTATACTTAGCACAAGATAATTTTTCATGGCATTCATATCTTGTATTTGAAATATGATTACATGTGTGGAGAATTTTCAACTTATCCATGTACTTATGATCTCCTTCATGCTCAGACTCTCTTCTCTGATATTTATGAGAAGGGTCATAGTGTATAAGACTTTCTTTTAGAAATGGACCAGATCGTTTGGCCAACATACTTCTTTCCCATTAATCGTCTATCATGTTCTCTCCCAGCCTCAACAACCGATTATCAAATGTAGGAAAAAATATTAAAACAATAACATAATCTGCAGATTTTTTCTTTGAATTTTATAGTCACACCCAACGTTTGAGAAATTGAATAGCCAGTCCACACCCACAACTTGAAATTGAGAATTCGTAGATTTTTGCTTTGAATTTTGTAGTCACACCCAACATTTGAGAAATTGAGTAGCCAGTCCGCACCCACAACTTGAAATTCAGAGTGGAAATGCAGAGACCAATCGGGGGTTTCTCTCTCTACTTTTGTTGGCATGTAGTGGAGTCCATTCATGTGAAGAAACCAATAGCATAATGTTGAATAAACCTGGAAGTCGCTACTATTGAGCAGGAGTTCGGTGGTGAAGGAGAAGAGACGCGAAGTTAGTGAGTTTGGATTTGATGGTGCAGGGTAAGAGACATGGAGATAGAATATTGGTTTGTTTCCATGAACATATGGCAACTTAGTATTGGCTTTGGATAGACGACGAAATCCCCTAGAGGAACCTCCCCTTAAATAATGGAATTGGGTCTCTAATATTAGTGGGAAAGGTAGTACCATTAAGAGATACCAGAGGAGGAGTTGATAGGATACAGTGCTTTGAATTTAGGTATCTAAAGTTTGACCATTCCTTCATCCCCCTCGTAACTCTTGCAATGAAATCATAATCATATGTTGTTTCCATGCCCTCATTCCTGTTGATAAGAAATACCACAAAAACAAACCAGCAACAAAACCTTGCACAATTTGTTAGCTTTAGACAACTTTTTACTACTTCTTCCCAGATTTTATAAGGACTTCAATAAATCTTGGTGTAAAATCCTAAAGGTTGGAGGAGGATTCTCGTGACTTAACGGGGTAGGAGGGGAGCTTATCTAACAATAACAAAATACTTTGTCGATGTTTAGTCTCAGTGGAGGCGTTTTTCTTCCTTAAATAATGAATAGAGATGAAATTTCTTCACATGAAGTCTTGTTCTAAGGCTGTGGGTCTATATCAGTTGTTTGAATCCACTGATTAGATCTATATTATCGGCCTTTATCTTGCATTTCAATTGAAAATGAGGTGCTGAAATTTTGGCAAAATATATCTCTATATGAATTCTTTTGGAGACTGCAATGTGTTAATTGACTACAATATTGTTATCACAAGTCGAGCAGGAAAAAATCATAGAAGATGGGGTTTATTTTCAACACCGCACAAAAAGCATATAATTTGTAGATAGTTTAGTTAGCGAAAATCTAAAAATAGTCAACGGATTCAGATTATTGCTACAAATCTTTTACCAGATGTTGGTGCTCATAAGGTTATATGTTCAAACCCAGAGAGGAGTTTAACTACTTGTGCTAAAACCAAGGCTGCAACTCAAAACATTGTAGCAACTCAGGTTCAACGACAACATACCCCCTCTGATTTTCATGGTAATTCAAAGGTTGACCTGGAAAATAGTTGTTGTAATGGTTTTGATATGGTATAATTGTTTTTATGTATGTTTTTTTTTCTTTTGAATTCTAAAATATATTGTAGGGTTCCTTATTTTGAGTGAAATCCTTGAATTGTTTTCCATATTTCTTTTCAAGCTTATCATTTTATTTCAAGGATTTAGAGGTAAGTCTAATAAGTGATTTTCATGGCTCATTAACTTCATGAAATTCTTTTGTGGATAAATGTATTCAATAATTCATTTCTTATACACATGATCTGTCTCTTTCTTGCTAAACTCAGTTTAAGAGGATGTTCAATGAGTCTACTCTTTTTATAATATTGAATCGTCCCCCCATCCAAGATTTCATCCTTTTGTGGATTAATGTATTTAATAATACATTTCTTATAGACATGATCTGTCTCTTTCTTACTAAACTTAGTCAAAGAGGACGTTTAATCAATCTACTATTTTTATAATATTGAATCGTCCCCTCATTCAAGTATTTTGCATTTGTTTTCAGTACAGACTGAGATGTAAGAAGATTTTTTTTAGGATATAATGACATTATTTTGGAGTCATAGAGAACTTGGTCTAAAAGATAACGTGAGTGAATTCAGGCAAATCTTTGTGGGTAAGCAGGGTGGGGAGAGGATAACTTCGATGGTTACTGGGGGAAACATGATGTTCCTGGAAAGGAAGGATATGTAGGGGATTGAAATATGGGAGAGTACACAATTGTAAAGGACCTTTTTTTCATGGGATTGGCCTTAAATGACCAAATCTGTGTTAATCATGGCTTTGTTGGGTTGAACCTTCTGTCAAGACCTTATAAGACTTTTATAAATTATGGTGTTTCAAGGATGCCCTCGAATGAAAACAATTGAGCTTTGTTGAACTGTGCATTTTTAAACAAAAATCGCTCTCGGAGAGGCTTCATAACTTACAAGGTGCTATTTTCTATAATTTTAGGTTAGACCTACACTTAAACATGAATTTTCAAAATGATAACTCCAAATTGTTACCATTTTTCCTTAACTATGTTCACAAAAACAATTGGTAGGTTTTGATGAAAATATGGACTGGCCTTTGGTCCATGTGTGTGCATGAATAGTGTTATAATTCTTTTACATGTTTGATCACTCAATGTTTTATGGCTACCTTAAGGTACTGAGTAAATAAGATTTTTAGGAGAACATGGAAGTAGACTCTCATCTACTTATGTATGTGCATGTAGTTTTATGCATATATCGCATGTTTGACCATTATTTTTGGAGGCTTCCATGTCTACATTAAACCCTCATGAATATTGGTTTCAATGGTGAAAACTCCTCATTCCTTGTCATTAGTTCCAACCCATTAAGATATATGTACTTAATAAAATGGAGCAAAGGCATACAAAAGAAAGTGGACATGAATTATTTCTCTAATTACAAATTATTAACTTGTTAGACACATCTTGGTCTTTCCTAAGCTAACTTTTCTCAAGTAAGGACCTTACCCTCACACAAGTAAGACCGATATAGTGAGTTCCTTAAATGCTTAAGAAGTGTTTGGGACCAAGTCCTTACCTACCTTAGAAGAACTCAAGACTAAGACCTTACCTAAACTCAAATAAGATCGACACGATCAAGACCTCGCCTACCTAAGTAGAGCTCAAGACTAGGACCTTACTTGCCTAAGGAGAGCTAGCTTAGGTAAGACGTTTCAAGACCAACCTTTCTATATAGCTTAGTAAGACCATGACCTTTCCCATAGAGAAAGTGTATCCTACAATGCATTTTCTTCAGTCTCACTTGCAATGCATTTATATATTTATAAAAATATTGGAATTAAATTATTTTGTTTGCAAAATTTTCATGAAAATTATAACGAGAATCATTAAAAAAAAATTGTGTTGCCAATTTTGAATCTACTAATCATTTCTAACATGCTTATTATATGTTCTCCTTGTATCAATATTGATTTATAATTCTATTAGTGCTAGACGATATGACTTTTAAGTCAAAATAAATATTTTACTCCATCTAACTTTTTTTATATCATGTATGTGGTGTTCTCTAGTATAGCGTTGTAAGCAATTGTGAAGGTTTATAGCTGTAGGGTTTAACTTTAATTGTTTTTAGTGAGAGTTCTTTTATTGATTTTTTTTGTGAGAGATGACCATCTTGGTGTTCTCGGATCATATATGCACTCCTATATGTACTTCTTTAAACACGACGACTTTGTGGATTATAAGTTCTATTTATGGAAATGAGTTATTTTTTTATTGGTAAGATGTTATTCTCTCTATTGGCTATAGTCAAAGTTATACTAAACTAATTTCATTGAATGTTGTGGTTCAAAAATCCATATCATAATAATATCATGTTTACAAGTATTGATCTAGACAAGGAATTCCACAAGCTCACAATCAGGACTTGTACACTTCTTCATTCACTCATTTTCCATTTAAAATACGTTCAACACTTAAATATTTCCCAATGTTTAGTTGTGAAAAATTATGCAACCCTGAACAACCCCAGGAATGCATTTCAAAGTTACGGCTTGTAGGGTTTGTGAAAAATTATACTTTTCTTGAACATGTTACCTTGTCTTCGATACTCGATTTATTTGTTGGATTCTAGAATTGATGTCGTGACTAGGGTTTATGAGAGCCTTAGGTTTCTCGGTGTTGAAATTCACTGGAATTTGTGTAATGGTGCCCTGGAATCTCCAAAATATTGTAAGAATATCAAGTAATTTAGCTTGAAGGGTGTTTTCCATTTCAACCCCTTTGGGTTGTGAAACATAAGTGAGAATTTTCTAACATTTATTATCTCTTTGCTTGAGAATCTATATCAAATTGTTTGTGAAATCGTTTCTAATATGCAAGACATGTTAGGAATCAGTGATGACAATAAAAGTTTTTTGTTTTATTTCATTTCCATAACAAATTATGATTTAATCTCGAGTAACAAATAACTTTAGATGATATCTATTTCACTTGTTTCATTGTTTTTTCTATCACTAAATATGATGATCATAAAACATATGTTACCCAGTTTTTTTGGCATTTCCTTTTCCCCGCTTCGGGGATATGGTAGTAATATGTATGCAACTTGCTTCCATCCTACAAATACATT
This sequence comes from Picea engelmannii, assembly GCA_009831015.1. Classification (NCBI taxonomy): domain Eukaryota; kingdom Viridiplantae; phylum Streptophyta; class Pinopsida; order Pinales; family Pinaceae; genus Picea; species Picea engelmannii. Next base: position 37,672 of record ML799272.1, read on the forward strand.
CGTCGTTTATTAAACACATTTCAATCATTCCTATGCCATTGATATCGACATACGACCTTTCCTCTCACATTGGACGATTGTTGAATGTGGAGTCGATCTCTTGGATTTATAGAAAGATCGTCAAAATCTCAGTGGAAGACCCGGTGCTCTGTTAAGATAAGTATATTTTTTTTTTATATAAAATATTAAAATTGGATATATCTTGTTCTATTTTGTTATATAAGAATTTTGATGATGATGATAAATGTCTATTGAGATCAAAATTGGTTTATTGAAGATTAGGAAGGTTTCTAATGTGACAGATCTTTTGAAATTGTGGATCATATTTGGGTATAAGTAGGGCACTCTAGGAAAAATGATTTTTCATCTTCAACCCTTTTAGTGTCACAAAAATGACAAGTTCTTAAGTCCTAGGGTGTTTTGGGAATTGTCCAATGCCTAGATTCGCTATGTAGCTCATGGGAGTTAGTTTGTAATTTAACAACTTTGATTTTATTATTTGCACTAGTCATAACTGGGAGTTACTTTTGAACTTCTAGATTAGGGTTGACCACCTCCTTGCAGTCTCCCATCTTCCTTTATCTTATAAATCCTTAATAATATTTTTAACATTATTGTACATTGAGATCTTCATGTATTCCCCAATTATTGACATTTTCATGTATTTCCCAATGATTTAGCGCATCATGATGCCACCTTATCTTGAGCCATTGGTAGTTTTGGTTCGAGTTTGAAGCAATTTTTGGGAGACTCTTGTCGTCCATGTTGTTTATCTAGTTCTTTTACATTAAGTACCTAATCATGTTTTTGTTTGCACTCAATGGGGGTGAGGCTCGCTTCTAGGAGGACAGGATATGGTGTATTACCTTTAATTTTGAAATTATAAGTTATAAATTCTTTTGGATAGGCTCTATCTTTCTACTAGATTCTATAGACATATTGCATCCCCAAACTTTATGTGTGTATAAGATAACAAGGAGTCAAGAGGGCATCAAAGATGAGATTTTCCTTATCCTATAGCCAAAGGGATGTTAATTTACACTTGTTTTCAAGTCCATAATAAGCTTTCCACCCTTCATTTATCATTTTGTTTTGGAGACTATAGTTCCAATTGAGCTTATGATGAATATCTATTCTAAGATAATTGTATGAAGAAACCTCCTCCAAGTTATTGTTGTCTTATACAAAAAAAAATGTCCAAAATAATCTTTTTCAATTTGATTATCATAAGCTTAATTTTGTCAGTAAATATTACTTAACTTTAATTTTAAAATTCATAAACTGAAATATTATACATATATATTTTTTTATTTTTTTTGGTTTTGAATGTTTGCTCCACAAAACCCATATACTAAACATTGGAAAATGGAAGTCCCCTTGAACCACATGTGTGTAAAGAAGATTCAAGTAACTCTTTCTAAGATATATCGCCTAACCAAAGTACTATTGGAGGTAATTGAAATA
>ML799272.1:39235-55108 GCA_009831015.1 Picea engelmannii
ACATATAAAATGTCAGGATCATGTACTAATAATATGGCTCAGAAGGAGAGTTCATTCCTTGGCCAACCTGTCACATTATTTTCTCTACGTCATATCTTTTTAACGAAATCCCCATCAAGTTTCTCTTTCTTTAACAGAGATATAAAAAGTCCAGATCATGTACCGATAATTTGGCTCAGACGGAAGGTCCATTCCTTGGCCAACCTGTCAATGTTACAGAGATATAAAAAGTCAAGATCATGTACTAATAATATGGCTCAGAAGGAGAGTTCATTCCTTGGCCAACCTGTCACATGATTTTCTATACATCATATTTATTTAACGAGTTCCCCATCAAGTTTCTCTTTCATTAACAGAGATATAAAAAGTCAAGACCATATACTGATAATTTGGCTCAGAAGGAAGGTCCATTCCTTGGCCAACCTGTCGATGTAACAGAGATATAAAAAGTCAAGATTATGTACTAATAATATGGCTCAGGAGAGTTCATTCCTTGGCCAACCTGACAGATTATTTTCTTTACATCATATACATTTAACCAAATCCCTATCAAGAGTAAAATCTCGGCAACCGTAGTATTTTAAGCATTCCCATAACCAATTTAGAAATAATTATTTCTACGTTTCATTGCTGTATCAATTAGCAGACTTACTTCTGCATCTCTTTATTGCGCAATCGCCCACTACTGGTTAGAATCTCCTCATTTTACATCATACCTCTAACTCCCATTTGTAGGTTTTCTGTTCGGATGCATGACGGAGCTGAATACGTTCTTTGACTGGAGCAACTTTTAGGTGATCCCTCTGTTGTCAATTCGCCAACATCAATGCAGGGAAATGACAACCACTGCAATCCTTTGATAGGCTAAAGTAGGTCGACATTAGTCAGTCTTTGCACGTGTCATTGAAGCTAATGTTGTTCCTTTAGTATAAACGGCCGAAGCGGGGAAGGGAAAGACCAACAAAAATTAGTGTATATAGGTTTGAAAATAAAATTTTTTTTCTTAAATTATAATAGGTTGCATTGTTATTACTCACCTTATTTTGTTGTTTTTTTTTATAGATTTCATTTTTCATTTAGAGTTATGGAACTCATCTTAAGTTACAAAATCAACAACAATCAAATCATTTTGATGATGGAAGGAGGTGAAAAGTTTTTCCCAAAAAACAATTTTGGTTGACATGGTTCAATGATGTAGTCATGAGCTTTTTTGTGGTCCATGGTGAAACCTTGCACTCTCTTGTGATTAAACATCCCACGAAGCCCTACTTTAACATCCTACAAGAGCACTCTCCACAAACAAAATCCATTTGTAATCAATTCTTTATGTATGTCTATACCTTGCTTCAGATCTGTGAGGTTGGCGCAAGACGAGAACAATGGAAAACATTTTCGAGCTTGGCCTCAACCCTTTTCGATTGCATTTGTTTGAAACAAAGCAACAAACCTCTCCTCTTAAGTAGCCAAGGAAGTTGGACTTGCTTCAAATAAAAGTAGTTAGAATTCAATACATTTGAAAATGGAGACACTTTAAATGATGATCGAAGATAGAAGAATGTGAACATATAAGCATTTAATGGTGATGGGGTCGGGGAAAAAACCTTAACCTCGATCTGCATGCACCTCAAAGGGTTACTCTTCTTGTTGTTATGCTCTCCACTCCTCCTGTGTGCCCCATTTTCTTCACTTCACCCCAAGGAAGAACGACGAAGCCATCCAACAGAGGGAAGAAAAACCCCATTCCCAAATACAACAAACTCATTTCCGCCACCTTCCTTGCCCTCTGCTCTGTGTTCTCATACCACTTGTTTCCCATGTCGAAGATGCAATCACCAAGCTCCATGTAGTTGCAGAGTGTGGAGATTGTCTATTCCACCGAAGCCCTGACCTTGATCAGGATGATCACCAACCATGACTTCTTGATTGAGAACATGGAGTCCTTCGTATCGTAGTAGCCCTTTAGGGGAAGGTCACCTTCATCCCAAGCGCACTCCATGGTTTTCGTCCAAACTACTTGCTAGGCGACTATCTCCACCTCCTTCTTGTCCATAATCTCATCGACGACATTGAGCAACAATACGTCCATCACATTATCGGGTTGCAAACATGCACACATGGCACTTGTTGATACAAACACACATGGAACTTGTTTATATGTTGTGGATAGACGACCCTCCCATTAAAAGAACATCTTCGACACGATTATTACAAAATTGGATTGCACACCCAAATTTACCTTTACCAATACAGTGATATTAACATGTATTTTCTCTTTCTCATCTTTGCATTTTTGGAAATTTTTGCAATTGATAATGAGACATGAACTTGTAAATGATAATTTATCATCCAAATTATCCTTTTTTAGTTCTAAAGACGTTGAAGAGGGAGAACCACCCATAACTTATTAAGCATCTTATGTTTAACCAAATTACCATTTTTTATGTCTTAATGATCCACTCCATACAAATAGACTACAAAGATCTTAAGGGAAACTAATGGATAATATAAAGAAACATTGTAGCTGAAGTTTTCAGTCCATTTGCAAACGAAGACAATTTCAAGATAAATTTTAAAAATAAAAAATCTAACTGAGTTTACCAATCCCACTTTTCCAGGATTCAAACTACCACATGCAAAAGAAATAGAAAACAACTTAGATTTCTTCACATTCTTATCACAAATTACTCAGATTTTGGTTCTCTCTGCTTTATAGGGAAAACCAACATAATTTAAAACTTTAGACTTTTCTTCACTCTTGGACATATTTGAAATTTGAGATAGAAGAATTACAAACTTTTTCAAAGATTATTAATGCAACATTGACTATGCAGGTGAAGAGTAAAGTTGTTTCAATGTCCACAGTGGTTTTTTCTATTCATCCTTAACAGAATTTGTTTATTGTGCCCTGAATTTTTACAATCAAATTTCCAATTTTTTTGATATTAGGTAAAAAAATAAACATCCTCTAACTCTTTTATTAAGAAAAAACTTAAATATGTATTATGTTGACTCAAATATATACTTAATTTAAATCATATCTAGTTTGTTTCTGATTTAAAAAATATATCCTTAAACTTTAATAAAATGTTCCAATTTCTAAAAACAAAAAAATCATTTTTGTCTTGTACTAAACCATTAGTTCCTTCCTTTTGTGAGTATATTTAACATATGCATATAAAATTGAAACAAACAACATTGAACACAATGATTCTTATAAATTTGAATAAAATTTAAAATAAAAAGCACCAAAAAAATAAATTTTTATTTTGACAACAAAAAAGATTTGAAATTCCAAACTTGATTAAAATTATTGGTTTATTATTTTCCATCCTTATCCTTTCCATATCTTTCTATTCATATTCATTGAACATATTAATGGTGCAACAGTCCACTCTGAGTTAAGATTGAACAATCCAGCACCTGCTCATTGTGATTAATAAAATATGTTAATTTCCACTCTAAGTTGACATTGAAAACCCCACCACTTCCTCATCGTACTTAATTTGATGTAAACCAAAATTCAATACTGCAATCAATAACACATTTCAATGCCTACAATATTGAGCACACCAAGTTTGGCTAGCGATTTTTCTAAAGTGATATCTGCCATACACTTCAAACTACCAGGTTTTCGTTGTTAGCTATGTTGGTCTTATAGGTTTTATGCGATCCTCTGAGGACCATATTCTGCCAATTCAACCCATCAGTAACTACTCCACCAGATTGTGTCAGTTCAACCCATTAGTAACTACTCCAGATACTTTGAATGCTACCAAAGTGTTTAGTATGATTTTAGACCAGTCGTGACCGATCGCTTTAATAATTGAAAACAAAATCTACTAAACTTTATATGGTCTTCAAAATTTTCCATATTTTATCGCATCCATTTTTATTAATTTCATCGCTTTCTCCTTACAAACTACCATTCGAGGATGCATTTAAGTCTATTGTCTATCTTAAATTCATATTTTTGAAGCTCTACCTAATCTTACTCAATTTATCATCATCACGGGTGCCTTAGTGAAGGAAAATTTGAACCTCTACATACCCTTACTCAACCACCCCCTCCCCTGCACGATGCGTCATGCCACAATGAAGGGAGTTCTCTAATGGACTGTCATGTTTTGCATGTTCCAACTACTTGTCTTTTCAAATGATTGTGCTTTATGATTTCATTATCTTCTCTATATCTGTCATATGCTTTTTCCATAATAGTTGTAGCTGTAGAAGTAAACACATGTAGGTAGTTTCCATTGTCTTCTCCATATATGTCTCGTGCTTTTTTTGTAACTGTAAAATCAAGCAAACGTAGGAATATTTCATTGTATTCTCCATATCCTTTTTCCATAACAACAATAATTGTAAAAACAAATAAAATAATTATTTTTTATTATTGCACTTAGAGTAGCTAGGTGTTCTATAACATTGTATAGATATGTAGTAACGAGTCAATGAAAGCATGAAAGAATGAATCCTAAGAGATTCTGTCACAAAATCTGCGAAATTAAAAATATTGTGAACTATAACACTGTATATATATGTTGTAATCAGCCAATGAAAGCATGAAAGAATGAATTGTGGAAGAGACTATCATAAAATCTGAGAAAATATTTCTTCCCCAAAATCACCAATTGAGTTCCTTGATAAGAAGCCAATGATGACAAAGAAAACATGATACATTCCCACTTTCCATTTGAAAGTCATAAGCCCTGTGTGTATCTATCCTTAACATAATTTGTTTATTGTGCCTTGAATTTTTACAATCAGATTTCCAATTTTTTTTATATTAGGTAAAAAAATAAACATCCTCCAACTCTTCTATTAAAAAAAAACTTGAATATATATTATGTTAACTCAAATGTATACATAATTTAAATCATATCTAGTTTCTGATTTAAAAATATATCCTTAAACTTTAATAAAATGTTCCAATTTCTAAAGAGAGAAAAATCGTTTATATCTTGTCATAAAACATTAGTTCCTTCCTTTTGTTACTATATTTAACATATGCATATAAAATTGAAACAAATAACATTGAAAAAAATGATGCTTATAAATTTGAATAAAATTAAAAACAAAAAGCACCAAAAAAAATTAAAATTTTATTTTGACAACAAAAAAGATTTTAAATTCCAAACTTGATTATAATTATTAAAACATTGAAATCACTAGTTTATTATTTTCCATCCTTGTCCTTTCCTTCTCTTTCTATTCATATTCATTGAACATATTAATGGCGCAACAATCCACTTTGAGTTCAGATTGAACAATCCACCACCTACTCATTGTGATTCATAAAATATGTTAATTTCCACTCTAAGTTGACATGGAAAACCCCATCACTTCCTCACCGTACTTAATTTGATATAAGATAAAATTCAATATTGGAATCAATAACACATTTCAACGCCTAATATATTGAGCACACCAAGTTTGGCTAGCAATTTTGCTAAAGTGAGATGCCATACACTTCAAACTACCAAGGTTTCTCCTTTAGCTAAGTTGGTCTTCTAGGTTTTCTGCAATCCTCTGAGGACCAGATTCTGCCAGTTCAACCCATCAATAACTACTCCACTAGATTCTTCCATTTCAACCCATCTGTAACTACTCCAGATACTTTGAATGCTACCAAAGAGTCTAGTTTGATTTTAGACCAGCTGTGACCGATCACTTTATTAATTGAAAAAAAAATCTACTATAACTCTATACGGTCTTCAAAATTTTCCATATTTTATCACATCCATTTTGATTAATTGCATCACTTTCTCCTTACAAATTACCTTTCGAGGATGTAGTTAAGTCGAATGTCTATCATAAATTCATATTTTTGAACCTCTACCTACTCTTACTCAATTTCACATCGTGGCGGGCACCTCAATGAAGGAAAATATGGACCTCTACATACCCTTACTCAACCACCCCCTCTCCTGTAGGATGTGTGATGCCACAATGAAGGGATTTCTCTAGTGGACTCTCATGTTCTGCATGTTCCACCTACTTGTCTTTTCAAATGATTATGCTTTATGGTTTCATTATCTTCTCTAGATTTGTCACATGTTTTTTCCATAGTAGTTGTAGATGTAGAAGCAAGCACAGGTACGTAGTTTTCATTGTATTCTATATATATGTCCCGTTCTTTTTCTGTAACTATAAAATCAAGCAAACATATGCATATTTGATTGTATTCTCCATACCATTTTTCCATAACAACAATAACTGTAAAAGAAAAGAAAATACTTAGTTTTTATTATTTCACTTATAGTAGTTAGGTGTTCTATAACATTGTATAGATATGTAGTAACGATTCAATGAAAACATGAAAGAATGAATCCTGGGAAAGACTGTCACAAAATCTGAGAAATTAAAAAATATAGTGAACTATAGCACTGTATAGATATGTTGTAATGAGCCAATAAAAGCATGAAAGATTGAATTCTGGAAGAGACTGTCATAAAATATGAGAAAATGTTTCTTCCCCAAAATCACCAATTGAGTGCCTTGATAAGCAACCAATGATGCCAAAGAAAACATGATGCATTCCCTCTTTCCATTTGAAAGTCAAAATCCCCTTGTGTACAAGAGATGCCTTAAAAGAATTATCTTGCCTAGAAACGATAAATAGGACAAAAGTTCAAAGCTGACAAAATCACCAATCATTTTTCTCCCGATGTGAGATCTCTCCAAGATTCACAAACACTTTCGAGGGTTCATTCATAGAATGACAATTTTTACATTTATTTCATTCCCAATTATAACTTTATTTTGTATCAACTCTACTTCCCTAGCCCATGTTATGAATGTAAATGAAGTGTGTGTGAAGTTTGGAAGTATCGCAGCAATATGCATGGATAAAGCACACAAGAGAAACAAATATCAAGAGAGAAGGTTGGATTTCTTGATTGCATTTATATTAAAGACAAATTGAACCAAATAATTTCAGAATATGGTAAATACAGATACACGATAATGACTGTATCTGTTTCCCCTTGTAAATGAAAAAAAAAAAAAAAAAACATGATTAATTCATATTACTCTGAAACCATATATACAAATGAGAGGTCTATTACATTCTATGAAATGAATGCCTTACTAAGATCTGTGTAATCACAAACTATGAAAGTCCTTGGGCAAATCACTTTTCCATTGTTTTTCTTTGCTATTTCATCATTTTTATTTTTGGAATGGTACTATTTGGTTTTTTGTTATCCATTTTAGGGATGTATGATAAGAATCCATTCTGTATTTATTTATCATTTTATTTTTCAAAATATACTCAAAAATTAAATTTAATTATGATTCTATTTTTCAAAATATACTTAGAAATTATGATTTTTTCTATGAAATTTAAAACCCAAAAAAATTCATGAAATTTAAAATAAAATAAAAATGACAATTTTGGATAAAGGTATTTGGGATTGTGATATCCATAGCATAGCTTATGCATAACGATATTCCTACAGCTCACATTTAGAAAAACAACATGATTCTAATATGTAGAATTAAATTATTTATAAATAAATAAATTCCATAATAGATATCCGACTTAACAATATGTTAATTGTTGTGAAATTTCGTTACTTTATCTTCCAAATTAAATAGTGGTCACGGTAGCGACATTGAGTTTAGAAAATCATGAAGCAACAGTGGTATTGCATCTACCTTAAATGCGTTCGAGACAAGACTAAGAGTTATGAACAACTAGTACATAGTGACTTTGGTGGAGCAGTCACTTTGCTGTGGCATCTTAGAGAGACATAGATTTGATCCTTTTGGGGGAAATGACTCTTCATGGCGGCTAAGTCAGCCCAATAGGGAATTTGATAAATCGTTAATCATCAATGAAAAAAGGAAAACTAAAGACATAAAAAGGGTTGCAAAAAAGACGAGGAACATGTGTGTCAAAATTGCCACATATTTCCACTCACTTGTAATTAAAAAAAAAAAAACTTGAGCTATAAGATATTAGAATTCTTCGTGCATATAGAAAATACCCACCACGCTTGGAGACTGTGCCACAAAGATGGGAATTCCTGCGGCCCTGCATCCACACACAAAAGGAACCATGGCCAGATCAAACTCCTGAACAGATACATTGGCTAAATCCGATTCACCCATTAGCACAACGGATATAGAACATGCGACATAAAAAGATGTGCTATTCTTAGAACTTAGTCTATCATAAAAAAATGGCAGGGAAACCTTTTTTAATCACTCGAGGACCTTTTCTTCAAGCAACAAAACCCTTTCCCATATAGGGGATGAGACTTGGAGTATTGTCGAGTCTTCCCAGACCCTTATACAAGGACTTCGAGTATGTCGACGATGATACATAGATAATTTTCATTGCCAAGGATGCTAATTACCATGAAGTAATTGGGAAATTGTTTTCTTCAAGCAACAAAACCCTTTCCCATATAGGGTATGAGACTTGGAGTATTGTCGAGTCTTCCCAGACCCTTATAGGGCTAAAGGATGGTGGTATTTGTAATTTCCCATAGAATAATTAATGGACATGATGAATGCATTTCCATGGAGTTAAATATAAATTACATTAGTATATTATACTAATGGAGTTAAAATTTAAATTAGATATGATGAATGCATTTTCATGGAGTTAAATATAAATTATATAAGTATAATGGAGTTAAAATTTAAATTGCATGTTAATGGGTATATTATTGTAACACCCGATTAGGCATGCATACCCCTAGTAAATTATCAATAAAGTCTAGAAGTAAACCTAGGTGATAGGGAGAGGAAGGATGTGGTAGATTCCAAAATACTCTCATTACAAACTTTGAGAGGGTTAGGACCCTGATAATTACCCAAGTGAAGTTTAAAAAGGGGGAATGTTGGGTTAAATTCGACTCAATCAATGAGTGAATGAGTTAAATATGTTTTAGGTCAACAATGGTGGTTTTTTGTATCTAGTGCTATTGTGTTTATCAATTTCATGTAATAAATCCTTTAGAAAGGCTTAGGATATTCCATTGTAATGTTCCTAGAGATGAGGGGTGAAGGATACAAAGATTGGAAACCTTTACAAGCTAGAAGGGAGTACATAAATAAATGAGGTTGTGGTAGCATCCAAGGAAGAAAATGAAACTACTCATTGACATCAATAACTAGGACATATGATAGATAAAGGGATAAAGGTATTAATAAAATATAGTTTACTTCCAGATTTAAAATCTTTGAATTTGAATATATGCAATTTTTTTTGTTTTTGGGAAGCAATGTAGATATAAGTTTAAAATTTTAAAACAAGTAGCCATACAAGTAAGGGTATTCTAGACTATATCCATTCAAATATTTGGGGGCCATCCACTACAACTTCTTTTGGAGAATAATCATACTTTATGAAATTCATAGATTATTACTCTAGAAAGGTGTGGGTCTATATTCTCAAAACAAAACGTGATGTGTTTGACGTATTTAAAAAGATTGGAGTTTCGGTTGAAAAGAGAACTTAGACATGCCAATAAAATGTTTTAAAAACAGATAATGGAGGAGAGGTCACATCTTTGGATTTTGAAAATTATTGCAAGGAACCTAGGATCGAAAGACATAAAACCACAATTTACACTCCCGAGTGAAATGGTGTGGATAAACACATGAACGAGACTCTTCGAGATAGAGGAAGGAGCATCATTAGTAATTCCAAGTTGCAACAAGAGTTGTGGGTAAAATTAGTCACTACAACTTTCTATCTAGGAAATCCATCACCATAAGTTGCAATAGACTATAATATTTCAGAAGAGATATGGATAGGTCATTCTTGTGACTACTCAAATTTGAAAATTTTCTGTTGTGAGGCTTATCATCTTATTTCTAAAGATCAATGTTCTAAGTTGGACCCCAAATCAAAGAAGTATATCTTTTTTTGTTATGGTGATGGAGTTAAGGGATGCAGATTGTGGGATCCTACTACCCACAAAATCATCATTAGCAAAGATGTAGTATTTGATGAATCTACTTGCATAAAAGAAAATATAGTAGAAGTTGAAATGAAATAGGAATAGATACCAAAAAATCAACAAATTCAATCGGAAACCTAGCCATCTATAGAAAATAGGGAGCATAAAGAAGTTTCTCAAGAATTAGATGAAGATGCAAAAAATATAAAGGAAAATGTGGAAATGTCACAACTAACTTTGAGGAGATCTACAGAGGCCATAAATCCTTCTAAAAAGTATGAAGATTATATTCCATCTATTGTTTTTAATTATAATGATGGGGAACCTTGTTTTTATCAGAAAGTGATGGAAAATGCTAAATGGAAAATATCAATGAAAAGAATAAAACATGGTTCATGCTCAAACTCTCAAATGGAGGAAACCCGTTGGTCGCAAATGGGTCTACAAAATGAAAAATGGTGTTGATGATAAAATTAAAAGGTACAAAGAAAGACTGGTGGAAAAATGGTATTCTCAATTGGAAGCTATTGATTTCCATGTAAAATTTTCACTAGTTGTTAAGCATGTTTCTATTATTGTAGTATTAGCACCAGTTTCTTTACTTGATCTTGAGTTAGAGACGCTAGATGCTAAAACAACATTTTTACATGAAGATTTGGCTGATGAAATACATGTCGAACATCCAAAATGTTTTGTTTAGGATCGCAAAAGAAGTATTTTTTGCAAAACTCATTGTATGGTCTGAAACAAGCTCCTGCATAATAGTATAGTGCAAGAAGTTTGATTCCTTCATGGTGACACAAAATATTACAAGAAGTGAGTATGACCATTGTGTTTATTTCAAAAGTTTATAAAATAATTATAGTCATTATCTTGGTATTATATGTTGACAATATGCTTGTAGCAAGAAAAATAATAGTTGAGATAAGTAGGTTAAAAGATTAAATGGCTAGGACTTTTTATATGAGGGATCTATGTGCAACAAACAAATTTCGACATAGAAATACAGGAAAGATGGTGAGCTTTGGTTTTCACAACAGAATATAGGTATGCAGACAACATACTTATGATATTCATTATAGATAAAGTGGTATAAGTAAATATCGTCTTGGTTTTTTATTTTAATCTTTCTTCAAGTTTATGTCCTAGTAATAAAGAAGAAAATGAAAAAGAGAAATATAAGTATAGAAAATCTAGGACATGGAAAATCTAGGTAGAGAGAATTGGGTAGAAATGAAATGGGTTCCTTAATATCTTAGAGTCACAAATTATTGTTATATCACCTATAATGGTTGGAGTGATTCAATCTTGGGTTATGTTGATTCAAATTTTCTAGGTGATTTGGAGAAAAGACAATCTACTTCAAGTTATGTATTTACTCTTGCAAGAAACCTATTGGTTGGATGCCAAAGCTTCAAAACACAATCACTTTATCTACTACTTAAGCAAAATATATTGTTGTCTCACATGCACATGTGCAAGGAGGAAACTTGGTTAACTGGTTTGTTGGGTGCAAAACAACGTGAATGTGCTTTGTGATAGTCAAAGCTCTATCCAATTGGCTATCAATTCATCTTATGATAGTAAAACCAAGCATATTTCTATTAAGTATCATTCTGTAAGATAGGTTATAGGTGGAGTAGCTTTTAAGAAAGTTCATAATCAAGAAAATTGTGCAGACACAAAACCTTGTTGCAGTGTTTGACTATAGCCCAAAATTGATGTCACAACATTTTTGGCCACATCAATTTTGGGCTATAGTGTCACAACATTTCATCTATAGCAATCTTTAACATACATATATAAAACATCAACTCTAATTAGATTTAACCATATTATACTAAGCTTTAAAAAAACATAATAATATTAATGTGCAATTCCTTAGGCCATAAACATGGAGTAATGTGCAATATTTCTTTAGGTTCAATTAAAAATATTATAATACTTGAACAATCTTAGTGTCTTAGCAATGTAAAGATCTCATGTGAGTTTAAATGATTTTTTTTAATAGATTCTATTTCATGACTCTACATATTTCATGAAATTATTTCAACATCTATATATGAAATTATATATATATATATATATATATATATATATATATATATATAATTGTGTTATAATCATGATGAGATTTCATTGCAAATGCATATTCAATATCACTAAAACTTAATTGCATATTGTATAAGTTATCATGTTATAATTGTCAAATTTTATATATTTAATATTATTTAGATTTGGAAAAAATTATTTATGTTATAATTGTCAAGTTTTATATATTTAATTTATTTAAACTTGGAAAGATTTATTTATCTTAATTGTCAAATTTTATATATTTAATATTATTTAAGTTTGGAAAGATTTATTTATCTATTATAATTGTCAATTTATATTTTAATTTTACTAAAACTTATCAAAATTTATTCATATATATATCTATGATTCAAAGTCATATTTTTTAACATTGAATGATCCAATAAATACACACTTTATTGTCAATCTAAAAATAGATTTACACCTCGAAAGATTTGATCTCTAAAAACATAATAAATTCTGACTTAAGATAAATATAAACTAATTATACCATAAAAGTACTCAAAAGAATCAATGAAATTCTATGAGAAGCCATGGGAAAGCCAAAGCTGGTATATTCGACATAACATGTCCTCTTCTTATTATATTGTTCGTTTAATATTCAGCTATGAAAGGTTATTTAAAACCTATATGCGCAAACATTGTAAAGAAGAATTGAAGTCCTTATCAACGACATATGTGTAAGGAAAGATTCGCTGAACGTCGTCCGTAGGTGTTGTAAAATATGTATCATATGTCACCGGACGAAAGTTCAGAAATAATTGATTGTATACTGTATAAAACAGGGGAGTACAACCAGAATGGACTGAATGAGAGTACTGTGCGAAACTTATACGCTAGGCAGTGTTCCCGAGAGTTCGCACTCAATATGAAGCCTTTGCCATACAGTCTTTGTAACCTTTGAATATAGGAATCATATTTTAGAGGCTATGATTTATACGATGAAGTCTTCCCCATAATATATGGGTGTCATTTACTACTACTAGAGCTATATATGTGAATGATTTTATCATTTTTTTTGGATGTTGAAAAATGTTTGGGTCTAATAGTTAAGAACATATATTTTAACATGTATTTTAAGTTCAAATTTAAAGAGGATAAGGAATACATACTTTCTTAGAATTTACTAATCAATACCAATTTGAGATATTGAACATAACATTAGAAATAAATTATTATTATAATATAATCTATCTTTAAAATTAAAATTAATTTTCAATTATATCTCTATCAATTAAAATAATACTAAATATATATCATAATAAAAAGTTAAATATTAAAAAGTTGTGAGACATAAATTATTAAAAATTAACCACTCAACAAAAATAATAAGGAATAAGGATAAAACACTAATAGTTTAAAAATACTTTGATTACATTAATACAAGTTGATATACAAAAATTATGTTTTATATAATTAAATTGTTTTTATATTTAGATGAAAGAATGTACCATTCTTTTATTACATTAATACAAGTTGATATGCAAAAATTATGTTCTATAGAATTGAATTGTTTTTATATTTGGATGAAAAAATTTACCATTCAACAAAAATAATAAAAAAATAGAGATAAGACAATAATACCAATAATTTTAAAAATACTTTGATTACATTAATACAAATTCATAGGCAAGAATTATGTTATCTAAATCGAATGGTTTATTTAATAGTTTGATGATTCTAACTCTTTGGCAGCATTTTATCTTGTAATCTTTTCACCTTCTTATATTTACTTTTATGATGCAATTTGTAATCAACATAAGTATAAACTTCTTATCAAAGGCTTCTCAAATAGATCGGAACGGTTACATACATGTCTTCTTAGAGTTTTCCAACGGTTACATACATGTCGTCTTAGAGTTTTCCATCACTTAATTGGTCCACCTCTTTTAATCATTACATATGGTGATGGAGATCTACACACTTTATTAGAACGAGACCTACACACTTGTCTTGAAGTTAAGTTTGAAATAAAATACCTATGTATTGTGCTTGAACTTTTTAAAAATAAACTAGGTAAAAAGTTTTGAAATGTTTAATGTTTTCAAAATTTTGGATAGAGTATCTATTCAAAATGTTCGAAAGCACATTATGTTAAATGTATGTTTAATTTTGGAAATTTACAAAAACTTATGTATTTTAAAATTATTATATATGTACAAATAAAACCTTATAAAAAATAATAAATAATATTTTTTCCTTAAAAGTATATATATACTTCTAGGATTTTCATAAAAATATCTATAAATATGTGTAGTGTCATGGGTGATGAATATTTGGAACATATCTAAAAACCTAGTTGAAAATAGAGAGAGTAATTGATTTGAAATGAATCTTTATATAATTTTTCATCTATTTTGGTACTTTATGGGTGAAAAATTGGAGTTGTTGGTATATAGGGCCTATTTTAGGAGAAGGTCTCACTTTGGTAATTTGGGGTTTACAATGTTTGGAGTTTGTTTGAGGCCTCAAAAGGTTGCTTTTGGGGTCAAAAAATTGGGAATGAATTTCACATAATCTCAATGTTATTCTACATTTTGAGTGTTTTCTAATGACACATGTTATCCCCATTTTGTGGGATAACTAAGGAGATCATGTCTTGAGGTTCTTAGTTTGTAGATATGGAGTACCAAGAGACTACACAACCAAAAGTTCCCACTTACACATACGGGAGCCCACTCCGTCACCATTTTTTATCCATTGTCAACACATCCACCACACTAGCTAGCTTCTAGAAGGCAAAAGGGTCTTGCTCCATGCGGTACAAGTCAAGTATTGTGGCAGGTAATCACCCTAATATTTAAGGCATTTGAACATGTTGTATTTGAGCTAATTTTGATTATAGGGCGTCTGCTTGGACATTATTCCTTTGAATCTATTTCACCTTGGTGAGTGTCATTGATTTCCTAGTAGTTGGCCAACCTTTGGGAAAGTTTTGTGACTGGGAGTCCCTTGAGGGGTTATCGTACAATTCCCGGCCATACTTACCACTTTCCGCTCATAACATTCCCATCATATTTCCCTCTTCTAGGTCCTTTGACTTTAGTGACCCAAGAAGGGCATGTACCTCATTCCATGGGAAGAAGGGGATGAAGGCCCAGAGGGATTGTTGTTTGGTTAAAAGATAAAATCCTATATATAGACCTTCCATATGCTTCGCCCAGGGATCCCCTGAGAAAGAAATGAAATGCTTCTCTGTAAGGAAAGGGCGACCTACTGGTTGACCACACAATTTGACACCATACAAGTAAGATGTACCAAGAATATTTTTTAACCCAATCATTAGTTTCTCAAGCTCAAATTCTCACATGCTTATTGAGAAGAAAGGAGATTAGACCTATATTATGTTTTCTTGGCATTAATCAAGGTGATAAAAATAAATTCTCAGATATAGTTTTTAATAATATTAGGTCATTATATGACTTAGTTGGTAGAAAAACAAGCACAAAGGACCATAGAGTTGATTGAAGAGCCATTATGAATGCAATTATAAGTAAGAAGACATCCAATAAAAGGTTGGGCACTGCAACTTCAAAGACACTTAATATTAGTAGAACAACATTGACAAGAAGGATTTCTATTAGAGAACAACTTGAAACGATAAACCCTAACCTTAATTTGGCAATAGTGTGTCGGGGTCCTAGAAATGACAAAGTTTCAAATGAATGGCGCAACATGATAGTTGAATTTTGGAATGAAAATTTCATAGTTTCATCAAGTAGAAGAGATGTCTTGACACAAAGATTATCTCATGGTGTTAGGGAGGAGCACCAAAAACACTTACTAGACAATTCACAAACTGATTTATTCCACAAGTTCCAAGATGCACATCATGATATTGTCATTGGGAAACAAACTTTTG
>ML799272.1:58846-70314 GCA_009831015.1 Picea engelmannii
ATCCTTATCCTCGAGCTCATATCTTTTTGTTCATTTGATGGATTGTGTTAAATTTGTTCGGTTGCAATCCTATTTATACCATTTGGCACGAAAAGAACTTAAACGACGTGTCGTTTCATATTTTCAAACTTATACGACGTCTCGTTTCATATTTTCCGACGATCGGATTTCGTTCGACAACCTTTCGGCCGAAAGAATTATTGTTTCGGCCAAAAGATAGGGAAACCGTTTAATTTAACGGATTCCGTTAAATTTTATTCTTTCGGTCGAAACATTTATTTTTCGGCCGAAAACATGAAATTGCCACTGAAAACCAAAACCAGAGAAATGGCCCAAGCATAGCTAAACATCAGAGGTTGCAGACTCCTACAAGCATTGAGAATTTGGTTTCGAAAATGACACCATCATTTCCAAAATTGAATCTACTTTCAATTCGTATAATTTGTTTTCATTTTCGTTATTTTTATCTAATTTTATTTAATTTAAAAAAAAATTCACTACATAATATTTTCGGCAGACATTATGATTTGGTGAAATGAAATATCGGTATCTCAAAAAATATACAGTTAAAAAATTTGAAAAAAATATATTCATAATCCTTAAACTGTTCTTTTCAAAAGGGTATATTTAGATTTTAGTTTTACGTAAATATTAAGATAGATACGAGGTGTAGAAAAACATGTATTTAAACTCTGCAACCTTTTCAGCTTGGTCAACTTCAAAAAATTCTAGAAATTATAATATTCATCCGTTAAATTCAAAATAATAGTCATATTAAAATAGAGTCTCTGTGGATTGTTGCAGTATATTTTGTTTCTTCAAAACATAAGTTTAATAATATATACATTGTTGTAGAAATAAGTAACTCATTATCATTCATTTCGTGTTTAAGAAACATACTGTTAAACAATTGTCAAATTGACATATCAAATCGTGATAAAAAAAATTTGAAAAATAGTCATTGGAAAGCTAACACAATTCTTCACAAGTTTTGTTTTTACTGTAAAGTGAAATTCTAAATAAAAAAAATGCTTTTATATGTCAGAAGTTGAATAACTTGTGAAAATACAATTTTTTTTCTCATAAAACAAGCAAAAGTGTAACCCACCTTCATGATTTCACCCCTACAAGAATAAATAATAATGAATGCTTAAGGGGTTAGTTGGAGAATAGGAGGTATCATCACGAGCCGACCTATCATGATCATGGGTATCTATGTGGAATGACATTACCATCATTTGGTCACCAAGCCGGGGTAATGGCTCTTAGTCACACAACTAAGAGAAAGGGGATCTTCTCATGAGCCATAATTATCATTTTCATAAGGCACTTGTGAATGACACTGTCATTATCTAGACACCATACTAGGATAGTGGCCTTCAACTCATTCCTTAGAACATGAAAGAAACAAAGAATCAAAGGAAAATGGGATTGGAAAAATTTCATTGCAAATGAAGGTGCCACACACCCTCTACAAAGGCACCCATGAATGAGACAATACGAGCCCCTGTATGTCATGAAACTCAATCACCCATAAAGTTTAAACCCCATCCACCTCATCATCCTTTACATAACCTTGAGAGGCCATCCTTGGGAACATCGCCTTCTTGAGTGCTTTGGTTTACCCAATAAGACTCCTATGACACCCCTCCCATACTTAAACTTGGTCAATTGTATAGGGTTTTCAGCATTTGTTTAATTTGATGAGGTAGTTTTGATGCACATGTTTAGTTTCCTTAATTATTAGATGTGGTTTACACTTGTCATGGTAGGTTTGACTTGAGATGTTTGGAGGGTGTACCTTTTTTTCTTGCAAAACCTTCTTGGTGGACAATTTTGAACGAGAGATCCTAGTTTGGCCTTCCATAGGGCTTCAATCCCACAGGTTGGATGCCAAGTGCTCGCATGTCGGATGACAGAGACACACCTTTGGAGGCCTAGAGGACATCATGGATGACATCATATACCCCCCAGATGCTAAACGTTTATCCTAAGAGAGCTAAAACGCCATCTTTTGGAGGCTTGACATGAACTAGAGGGCTAGGGTTTGGTGGTGATAGTGTTGTTTGATGACATGTGGCACATTTTGAGGAAAGGAATCTTGAATATCATCAAGAGAGGACTTGGATGAGTGAAAAGTGGCCTTTGGAGGCCTAGCCATGCATCAACCTATCCAACGACTTCTTCAAAGTGCCAAAACATCCCCTAAAGGGGTGACGTCACCATGTTCTAGGTTTATTTTGTGTAAAAGTGAACCCAAAAGTAAATTGTTTAATATTTGTTTTGTTTCAAGGGGTAAGATAAGGGTTGTGGACCCCTTATATTATGTTTTACCCTTGATAATGTGGAAAAACTATGTGAAAGACAAATTGTATATACAGAGATCATGAAATCTCATTTTGAATCATAACTCTCCCATTGTGAAGAGATAAGGACTATAATTTTCTCTACCCTTGAGGTATTTTTCTATATTGTGCTATGAAATGGTGTTTCTTTGGTTATGGAATTGATGATGATGATGCTATATCTCTTGGAGGTCATTTTCTAGTTATTATGGTGGTTTATCTCGACATGCTATGGTTTATCTTGTTGCAATTGGATTGGTAATACTTTTTAATTTTTTCTATCATTTTTAATTCAAGCTCAAGGTTGATTTTGCTAAGGATAATTAGGAAGTATAAATGAATATACCCATACACCCATAATTTTCAAGCATAGAATTATTGTTTTGGAATGGTTTGCTAAGGAAGTATAAGTACATACACCCCTTAGTTTTAAACCCTAGCTAGGTTACTTTCCTTGGGGAATAAGATCATTTATACCCCCAAGGAGACAATATATCTAGCTCTTTTATTTTGACCCCATTAACCCATAGTCAAAGGCAACAATTGTTGTGTTGGAGAAATAAAAAGTTGCATTGGTAAACGTGAAAAGCCAATGCTTTGAGGTTCTTTCACTTAGACATTGTTCCTTGAGCCCTGAAATATCTTGCCTCATTGAGGTGTCCTATTTCACCCAATAAAACGTTTTGTTGTTACAAAACTATCCTACAACAATTAGGGCTACAAAAATATAACCCTATGACCCTAGCTAACTCCTAAACTAACCCTAGAAATTGGCTATAAGTTCCCCCTAACAAACTACTAACCCTAGCACACTTTTTGAGCTAGTTAAAGGTAATTTTCATTGGATGATTTTTCTGTTACAAGGCTTTGTTTGATACAACGATAAGGATGATAAATATCACTATTGTTATCTTTTTTTGACAGCCTTTCTTTTGTGCTAAATTCTTACTATAACATTGTTGAGTTGAACTAATCTTTACTAGCTTGTCTCTTTCTTATTCAATTGGAATTTTAGCACTTATTTTGCAACTCTTGTTATATTTTATATGCTAATATATATCATTGATTATTTATACAATTAGGAATATAAATATTAAATTGATTTTCCACCTAAAATATTAAAAGCATACTTGGTTTTCATTGTGTCTCGGGAAGGTATCTTACTCTCGATAGGTCACTCAAAGCATTGGAAACCCTAAACCTTTCCCAACACTCTTTTTCAAGTTCCTTCTACCATTTAGAACAAAATTTTAGGGGAATCCATCCATACATCTCATTTTCCATCTCAATCCCCCTTAGGGTCACCGAGATCCCCCCCTTGAGGTGACTAACTCACCTCTAAAGTGGCGGGAACACCTTCCTAAGGTGATAGTGGGTAGTTTCTCTCTTAGTTATTTCCATTTGGTGTTTGGGTGGGGATTTTCCCAACCCACAACTTGTGAAATAACATTTTTGCACCATTTCCGAGGAGGATCTTGAATCCTCTCCCGAACCCTAAAGACACTTTGGCAAGCTATCCCAAAATCCCTCCACCTAGCTTTCTTGGCGACTCCAACCAAGGGACGTTCCCTTCTCTCCCTTTCGATAAGATTGTCCTGAAGCTTGTCTCGCAACTCCACCATGGGACAAAAAAAGCATAATATGAATCCCATACATTGTATTCATTCACCCAAGGAGATTATTCCTTCATGGACCCCCACTTCTCATATTGTCCCTCCTTCCTCACCTATTGCCTCGACATCTCTACTTGCACCCATACCCACCTTACCAAATATTACATGGAGCCTGTGGGACAATGAGGGACACAAACCTTTTGACATAACAAAGATCCCTAGATCTCCTCATAAACTCCCAAAGCACTTCAAAGAATGGCTCTCCAACTTTTTAGGAGAAGATATCACTACACCTAAAGATCACTTAGATTATTTCCTTCATGCTCTAGAACCTTATGACCAAAGGATATCCTGATGAATCTCTTTTCTTACACTTTTTTCGGAAGGGACAAAGAGTGGTTTGATAGTATTCCCCCAAGAAAAATCAAGAATTGGGACCTCTTCCAAGAGATTTTTACCAAAATATTTGAAAAGAAGAAATATTACCAATCCCTTTATAGCCAACTCTACAATTACAAGAGAAATTCATAGGAAAGTATAAGGGATTTCAATGATAGGTTCAACACCCCCATAAGGAGTTTCCCTCGAGATTTAAAACCTTCCAATGCTACTATCCTTAATTCTTACATATCAACCATGAAGGAACCATATGGGGTTTTTGTTGGGAGATGCCCTACATCATTTTTTGAAGCTCTAGAGAGAGAATGTGAAATAGAAGAAAACATAAACTCCTCTCTTATACAAGAGGAATAATTTCTTAAAGAGACCCTCCAAATTAATCAGATTGATGAATTTGTCTCACCAGACTTTCCCCTCGATGTTAGAAATTACCTGCAAGAGGAACAAGAGAAGGTAATTGAAAGGGAAAATCACCTCATGATCGATCCATTAGAGGATGAAAAGGAAGTAACATTGAGAAATACACCTTGCCCATCGAATACGATCCTAGATTTCGAAAAGAGAAAAGAGAAAAGAAACAAAATAGGCTAAAGAATATTTCTTGCAACACATTCAACAATTCTTGTGAGAGCCTCACAAAGAAAGAAAATTTGATATCATCAAAGGTGAGGAGAAAGTCTCTTCCCCAAACAAGACCAAAAATAAAGGTTTTGTGGATCATGTCAATATGAACCACTAGGTTCTAGAAGAAGGAATTGACAACACGTTCATTTTTGCAAACTCCATTTTTCTGATGAGGAAAAGAAGGAGGGATTTTAGGGATTAGATTTTGATGGTTTTCACTTAAGCACAGGCTCAAGTGTAGCCATTGTCTTAAGATCACTAGAAAATGAGACCACCCTTTTCTCTTACATGCTTGAGTTAAAATACACAAAAAACATCGTTGAGTACAAAGCCCTTATCCCATGCCTTAACCTTTATATTGACATGAACATCAAGACCTTACACGTAAGAGGGGAATCTGACTTAATCATTTCACAAGTTAACAAGAAATGCATTGCTAAGAGCCCAAGGTTGAAGTAGTACAGGGACGTCATGTGGAATGCCATGAATAATTTTGATAACTTTTCTATTGAATCCATACCTAGGGAAGAGAATTACTTAGCATACAACCTTTCCATTTCCACTTCCACTTTGCGGATTTTCAAGGAAATAGGTCTCTATTAGGTAGAATTAAACTATAGGCCCTCACTACCCGACAACCTAGAACATTGGAAAATCTTTGATAGCAAAGGAAAAACCTTGATTTTTCTCCAAAATGAAGGTGAATTCTATGAATCTCAGATAAATATATTAGAGGAAGAGGAAAATATCGAGATAATTGATATAGCTGATGGACCTCTACCCAAGGGAATCATCCATTTAGAAAACCTTTTTGGTCAAAATGAAATGTGTAAGGGGAAACCTTTTATCTCGACCCTAAGAATGTAAGTTGTTGGGTCATATCATTTCTAAAGATGGGATCACAATAGAACCTTACAGGGTTGAAGCCATCAAGAAAATATCTCTCCCTAAAGACAAGAAATCCCTACAATCTTTCTTTGGGAAGATTAATTTTGTGAGGAGATTCATTCCAAACTTTGTTGAGATTGTTAAGACCCTTAAAAAATTGTTAAAGAAGGATGTTTGTTTCAAATGGGAAGATGAGGGTAAGTTATACTTCCAGCGTATCAAGTAATAAATAATTGTTGTACCAGTCTTGGTCAGTCTGAATTTCACCAAAGGCGTCATCATATTTTATTTCGCCTCAAAGGACATTATTGCAGGAGTTCTATTACAAAATAATGATCAAGGGGATGAGCAACCGATTGCCTTCATGAGTAAAAATCTAAGAGACTTAGAACTGAATTACACCATTATATAAAAACAAGCTTATGCTTTGGTGAAATCTCTCAAACATTCTCGAACTTATGTAGGGTACAAAAAGATAAAATCCTTTTTCCCCTACCTTGTTGTGAAGAATTTTTTATCACAACATGATTTCGTTGGATCAAGAGGAAACTAGGTTTCACAAATACAACAATAGGATTTGGAGATCAAACCAACCAAGATAATTAAAGGGCAAGGACTGTGGTAGGTAGCTAGAGAGGTAGTGGGGATGCCCAGAGGGCCCATAATGATAATAGTGTATGTCATTCAATGTAATATGGACTAGGTCCACTATATTATTAAATAAATCCCACTATGGTAGTTAGATATAATAAATGGATAGTTAGATATAATAAATCTAATAAGTCATCTTACATTTATTATATCTAACTGCCATAGTCGGCCTTATTTAATAATATAGTGGACCTAGTCCACCTTACATTGAATGGCCTCCACTATTATCATTATGGGCCCTCTGCCCCCCNCCACTACCTCTCTAGCTACCTAACAGACTGGCCAAAATGATGACTGAAATCAATCAAGAGGCCATTGAGGTAGGGTAAAATGAAAAAATCAACTTTATCGCAAGTAAGATCAAGAACAATGAGTGGCACTCAGATGTTATTTATTACGTGAATAAACTCACTTGTACTGATAATTTATTAGAAAATAAAAGGAGAGCCCTAAGACTTAAATTGATGAAGTATTTCCTAACAGAAAATGGTCTCGGGTGGAGGAACCCTGATGGGGTAATCCTCATATGTGTGAGTAAAGAATAAGCTAACAAGTTAATGGTCGACCTTCATTCAAGGCATTGTGGTGGCCATTTTGCAGCACACACCACTGCCCATAACATATTAAGGGTAGGATGCTAATGACCTACTATTTTCTCTGATACCCATCGATATTGCTAGAAAAATAGGATCGCGGAGAAATATAATTAAACAAATGCGGAGATAAAACAGAGAAGATACACAATAAAATAGATACATAGATATACATGGCTCACTCAATGTGGGCTATGTCCACCAGAGAAATTTCCAGGTCCTTCCTTTTTTATTATCTAGCAAATGAAGGGATACAACCTACAACACACCCGTTGTACCTTCCTCTTCTTTCTATCATAGTCTCCTATCTCAAAATACAATATTTACAATGATACATAGCCACAATACATTTCCCTCATAAAAGAGAGTTGCCTTATGAGGAAAAAAAACATAACATAGCTTCTATCGTCAGATCTGTGACCTTATAAATGAATGGTCCATATTTACAATGAAATTACAATATACATTTACAAGGCAATTTTTCCTTTGGGGTATTCACCCCCGGACCCTGCAGAGGGGGTAACCCCCCTCTTCACTCCCCCACGTGGAGGAGTGTACATTCCTTTGGGGTGTAAAGTATTCGTGGGGTATAAACACGACTAAAGAAAAATACCTCTGAATCAGGAATATAATCAGACTCCACAACCAATAGATATGTTAGATCTTGTTAATCGTGCCAATATTTTACCAGGAAACAACACCTTCCTACTCTTCCCCTTAATATAGTCATCGTAGAAGCACCCTTTTAACAATGGGGATTGGATTTCATTGGTGAGTTCAAGGAAAAATGTATTAATGGGTATCGATGGATTTTGACCACCACTAATTACTTTACCGGATGGGTGGAAGTTGTCCCAAGAAAGAAATAAATTGGAGAGGTTCTGATGAAGTTCCTCAAGGAAAAGATTATTACTAGATTCGATGTTCCCACTAAGATAGCCATCTATAATGCCAAAGCTTTTATCTAGATGGTTCTCAATGAGTTTTTCTTTAAGTATGGGATTGTTTTATCTCACTCATACAATTATTACCCTTAAGGAAATGGATTAGAAAAATAAAAAAGCAAGAACATCATGACTATTGTGAAGAAGATCATTGAGGAAAACAAGAAGAGTTGGGAAAACAAAATTAAGTATTCCTCATGGGAATATCGCACGACTACCAAAACTTCCATCAAGAAAACTTATTTTGGGTTGGTGTATGGGTTAGAAGCGAACTTGCCTATAAATCTACAAATTCCAGCATTACATATCGCCCAACAATTTGTTACAAACAAACAAGCATTGAAAGGGAGAATTGATTAACTCATGGAATTGGAAAAAACTCCAAGAATGGAATTTGATCAAATGGAAAAGAATCAAGAAAAGGTGAAAGGAACCTTTGATCGAAAGGTGAGGAAAAGAGATTTCAAGTATGGGGACTAGGTCTTAATGTGGGACAAGAGGAGAGAAAAACCTGGGATGCATCAAAAGTTTGATAGTATTTGGTTAGGTTCATACAAGATAGAGGAAACATATGGTCCAGATTCTTTTTACTTATCCACAATAGAAGGGAGGAGGATGCCATTACTAGTAAATGGATCTCTCCTCAAACATTAATACTAAGGAGACAAGTGACTTCTTCAAGGACCATGCCCCAGGTAAGTAGGTAGTTCATATTTATTTCCTTGCATTTGCATATTGATTGCTCATATTAGTTTAGATTCATTTCATTTTCATTTTTCTCTACTTTCATATTGATTTCATGTTTAGTTTAGAAGTTTTTGAAAAAATTCTAAAATTTAATTTTCTATATTAGTTTTTATTTTTGTATTTTTATGTATATGAAGAAAGGGTGATAGCACCACCCTAGATTATTTGATGTTTTTTTCTAAATTTTGGAAGGAACATTTATACCAGGAGATTTTGTGATTCTCATGCACTCTACTAAGAGCACATATCCCCAAGTAGGAGCTATATGTTATCCCCATTTTGTGGGATAACCAAGGAGATCATGTCTCGAGGCCCTTTGGTTGTAAATATGGAGTGCCAAGAGAGTACATGACTAGATGTATCCACTTACACATACAAGAGCCTGCTTCGTCACCACATTTTACCCATTGTCAGCACATCCACCACACTAGCTAGCTTATGGAAGGCAGAAGGGTCTTTCTCCATGCAGTACAAGTCAGGTATTGTGGAAGGAAATCACCCTAATATTTAAGGCATTTGAGCATGATGTATTTGACCTACTTTTGATTATAGAGCACGTGCTTGGACATTATTCCTTTGACCTTGCTTCACCTTGGTGAGATTCATTGATTTCCTAGTGGGTGGACAACCTTTGTCAAAGGTTTGTGACTGGGAGTCCCTTGAGTGGTCATTGTACCATTCCCAACCATACTTACCGCTTCCCACTCATCACATTCCCATCATATTTCCCTCTTCTAAGTCCTTTGACTTTAGTTACCCAGGAAGGGCATATACCTCATTCCATGGAAATAAGGGGTTGAAGGCCCAGATGGATTTATATTGGGTAAAAATATAAAATCTTATATATATACCTTCCATATGTTTTTCCCAGGGATCCCTTGAGCAAGAAATGAAATTCTTATTTGTAAGAAAATCCCCCCCTACAAGAATAAATAATAATGAATGCTTAAGGGGCTAGCTAGAGGATAAGAGGTCTCATCACGAGTCGGCCTATCATGATCATGGGTATCTATGCAGAATGAAATTACCATCATCTGGTCACAAAGCCAAGGTAATGGAACTCAGTCACACAATTGAGAGAAAGGGGGTGTCATCATGAGCCAACATCCTCATTTCCATAAGGTACTTGTGAATTACATTGTCATTATCTGCACACCACGCCAGGATAGTGGCCTTCAACTCATTCCTTAGAACATGAAAGAAACAAGCGATTGTAAGAAGATAGGCTTGTAAAAAGTTCACTGCAAATGAATGTGCCACATATTCTCTACAAAGGAACCCATGAATGAGACAACATGACCCCTTACATGTCATGAAACTCAACGACCTATGATGTCTAAACCCTTTCCAACTCATGATAATTTACATAACCTTGAGAGGCCATCCTTAAGAGAATCCCCTACTTGAGTGCTTTGGTTTACCCAATAGGATTCCTATGACACCCCTCCCATACTTAAACTTGGTCAATTATATAGGGTTTTGAACATTTGTTTAATTTGATGAGGTAGTTTTGATGCACATGTTTATGTGCCTTTATTATTAGACATGGTTTACACTTGTCATGATATATTTGACTTAAGATAGTTGCAAGGAATACCCTTTTGTCTTGAAAGACCTTGTTGTGGGTAGCTTTGGAGGAGTAAGAATATATTGGGCTTCCATGGGGCTCAAATCCCACAAGTTGGATGCCAAGGGCCTACATGCTGGATGATAGAGATGTACCTTTGGATTCATATAGTACATCATGGATTACATGACCTAGCCCAGACATGCCAAACATTTTTCCTAGGAGAGGAAAAATGTCATCTTATGGAGGCTTGACGTCACCTAGAGGACTAGGGTTTGGTGGTGATGGTGTGGTTTGATTAAATGAGGTACATTTTTAGGAAAGGAAGCTTGAAGGATATCAAGAGAGGACTTGGATGAGTGACAAGTAGTCTTTGGAGGCCTATCCAAGAATTTACTTACCTAGATATTTCTTCAAAGTGCCAAAATGTCCCCTAAAGGGGTGACATCACCTTGTTCTACGGTTTCTTTTGTGTAAAATTGAACTTAAAAGTAAATTGTTTAATATTATTTTACTGCAAGGGGTATGATAAGGGTTGTGGACCCCTTATATTATGTTTTACCCTTGCTAATGTGAACAAACTATGTGAAAGACAAATTGTATAAATAGAGATTAGGAAATATCATTTTGAATCATAACTCTCCCATTGTGAAGATATAAGGACTGAAAGTTTTGCTACCCTTGAGTATTTTTGTTATCTTTGTTGGGTATGTGTTATATTCTTTGCACGAGTAGTAGTGTCTGAGCATCTGTGCCGGGCGCGCAGGGGGGCAGAGCCCCCGAATTATTTTTTTCGGGACGACATATTTCCGGGACCACATGATATTAGGTGGTTTTTCGGCACATGGTTTTTTGCCGATGGTTTTCTATTTTCGGTTAAGGAATTAGGGTTTTGGACTAATCCAGGTCATTGGGTTAGGGTTTTGGATGCCGCTGGATCCTATATGTATATTTTATTGTAAACAATGTAACACAATGTATGAATATAATATATGCTGGTTTTCCCGGTTTGGGTTTCCAGGTGAAAAATCTCTGTGTAATGTTTGTATTTGCCATTGTATCTTTTTTGTTCTTTTTTGAATATCAGTTTGCAGTAG
>ML799272.1:74014-95375 GCA_009831015.1 Picea engelmannii
TAAACAATGTAACACAATGTATGAATATAATATATGTTGGTTTTCCCGGTTTAGGTTTCCAGGTGAAAAATCTCTGTGTAATGTTTGTATTTGCCATTGTATCTTTTCTGTTCTTTTCTGAATATCAGTTTGCAGTAGATATTGTACAAGGTTAGAATTTACAATCTTGTGCTATGAAATGGTATTATTTTGGTTATTGACTTGATGATGATGGTGCACTAGCTCTTGGAGGTCATTTTCTAGCTATTGTGGTGGTTTATCTCAGAATTCTATGGTTTATCTTAATGTTATTGGATTGGTAAGAATTTTTACTCGTTTCTATCATTTGTAATTCAAGCTCAAGGTTGATTTTTTTAAGGCTGAGTAGGAATTGTGAGTGCATACACCCCTACTTTTTCTCCACCATAATTTTCAAGCATATAATTATTTTTTTGCAAGGGTTTTCTAAGGAAGTATAAGTACATACACCCCTTAGTTTTAAACCCTAACTAGGTTACTTTCCTTGGGGAATAAGATAATTTATACCCCCAAGGAGATATTATCTCTAGCTCTTTTATTTTGACCCCATTACCCATAATTAAATACAATATTCGTTACATTGGAGAAATAAAAAGTTGTATTGCTAAACATGAAAAGTTAATGTTTGAAGTTCTTTCACTTGGGAATTGTTCCTTGATCCCTAGGCTATCTTGCCCCATTGAGGAATCCTCTTTAATCCAATAAAACTTGTTTATTTTACAAAACTAACCTACAACCGTTAGGTATGCATAAATATAACCCTTTGACCCTAGCTAACTCCTAAACTAACCCTATAAATTGGCTATAACTTCCCCCTAACAAACTACTAACAATAACGCACTTTTTGAGCTAGTTAAAGGTAATTTTCATTGGTTGATTTTTCTGTTACAAGGCTTGGTTTTCTACATCCATAAGGCTGATAAATATCGCTATAGTTAGTTTTTTGTAACAACCTTTCTTTTGTGCTAACGTCTTACTATAACATTGTTGAGTTGAACTAGTCTTTAGTAGCTTGTCTCTTTCTTATTAAATTGGAATTTCAACACTTATTTTGCAGATCTTGTTATATTTTATATGTTGATATGTATCATTGATTATTTATGCAATTAGGGACACCGGGATTAAATTTATTTTCCACCTAGCTTATTACAAGCATACTTTCTTTTCATTGTGTCTCGGGTAGGTATCTTACTCTCGACAGGTCACTCAAAGAATTGGCAACCCTAAACCTTTCCCAAGACTTTTTTCCAAGTTCCTTCTACCATTTAAAATTGACCTTTAGGGGCATCCATCCATACATATAATTTTCCATATCAACCCCCCTTAAGGTAACCAAAATTCCCCCCTTGAGGTGACTACCTCACCTCTAAAGTGACGGGAACACCTTCCTAAGGTGATAGTGGGTAGGTGCTCTCCTAGTTGTTTCCATTTGGTGGTTGAGTGGGGATTTTCCCAACCTACAACTTGTGCGATAAAAGACATAGATCACCTGAATTGGACTTCATATGTAGAAGTTATGTCTCCCATAAGTTTACCTATATTATTGAAAATCATTATAGTAAGTGAATGTTATATGACCTCACATTAATTACACATGTCGAGGTAGTCATGTCTAAACTTTCAATTCTAGAGGGTTGAAAACCATAACCCTAATTGAGCATGATGCATGAAAAAACCCTAACCCTAGTGCTAGATGGCTACCAATACATTTTAAATACTATGCAACTAGGAAATTAATGGATTCCATTCTTATCATATTGTTATTGTTCCATAGTTCAGTAGAGCATTTCGGAGTGGGATTTTGGAGTAGAACAGAGGAACTAGAAGATGTTGTAGTTGTATTACCATAAATAGTGTTCATGGAAACTCTGTAACATCCCATTCTATTTTTCACCCTTATATTGACTTATCTTTGAGGAAACTTGTGTGCAAGTGATATGGTTATGGAACATTATGATTTCATTTTGATTATGAGTCATATATGATGATGATGATATATTCTGATATAATGTTACTTTCAGATGTATGTGTGTTGAAAGATATTATTGATGAGTTCTCTTGAGTGTGTAGGACACATGACATGTTATGGATGTTGATGGCATCAATGGACTTCCTTGGACTCCATATTGATTCAGGAAGTGGATTTTTTATTTGTTTGAGTATTTCATTTTACACACATGTGATATATGATTGATTGCAATATGATTTATGTATATGGATCATTGACCCTGTTATTTGTCAGTGGATGCAGGCTTGACAATGCTTGCTAATACTACTCACATAAGGAGTAAAGGGTTCAAGCACATAAACCATACATTTGAGAGAGAGGTGTGGCAGCGTCCCTGTCAAAGCCTACGAACACTCTCATCGTGATCTGAAATGTAGGTTAAAAATTACCTAGTTCGATAGTTTCACTATTCCATGAGGGCAAACCGATATAGTCGCTCACGAATATTTATAAGGTGCGCGCAATAAGGTGAAAACCTTATTCCTTATAATCCCTTAGTCCCTCACAAGGTCAACCAAATGGAGTGTTTACTTCAAGGGTTTGACAAACTTCCAAAACCAATCAAAGGCGAGTGGCACTCTTGGAGCACGGATGTGCGTCTTGAAGGGCACGTCTTATAATTAAATTATTAGTCAATTAAAATCTAGATGGTCTAGAACATATAATGAAATGTTTAGACCTTTTTAGAATAAAATATTAATTAGTTAGTAAATTATAAACTTAGAAGCCTAACAAGAGTCTAATCCTAAGACTAAGTCTAAGTATAAGTTTAATTAAGGGACTAAATAAAAATATTTAATAAATTAAAGAGAATTGAGAATAAATAAAACTCTATGAAAAGGATAATTAAAAATTTAAAGGTGGGTTAAAATGCACATGTGTGCATGAAAATAATAAAAGGGATTTTTAAAATAGAAAGAAATTAAAACATGAGAGAATAGGTGTAGACATAGAATGGTATCTTTAGTCAAACTCCCTCAAATCCCAACTAAAAGAAGGTTCCTAATCCAACTCAAACTAAGATCTAGTTAGGGGACACTCATTAAATGGGAATTTGGGGAACTAAGAGACATCTAAGATAGAAAATAGGAACACATTGGGGAATGTGATGGAAAATGAATTTTTAATTAAAAATGAAAAGGGTAATGACTTGTGCAACTCGGGGAGAGTGTGAAGTGTGTGGGTGAATAATATTAATTAAATTAATTAAAAAGTTAATTATTTTTGCATGAGGACAAGTGTCATTGTGGATTTTTGTATAAAATAAATGGAGAAGAGGGGAACTGGATATCACTTCTCTTAGTACTGTTATGGTGCCAAAATTTTGTTGACTGTGTTTTACTTGTGAGAGTTGAGATACCAAGCTTGTTGAAGGATTGGAAGCTTGGTATCCCAACTCCTCCCTCCTTTATCACCTATTGCCTCCACAGATGAACTCTCACCCATACCCACCTCACCAAACTCTACATGGAGCCTACGAGCCAACGAGGCACACAAACCTTTGGACATAACAAAGATCCCTAAATATCCTTATAAACTCCCAAATCACTTCAAGGAATGGCTCACCAAATTTCGAGGAGAAGATATCACTACACCTGAAGATCACTTAGATTTTTTCCTTCCCACTCTAGAACCCTATGACCAAATCATATCCTGATGAATCCCTTCGCTTACACTTTTGTCGGAAGGGACAAGGAGTGGTTTGATAGTATTCCCCAGGAACAATCATGAATTGGGACCTCTTCCAAGATATTTTTACCAAAATATTTGAAAAGAAGAAAGATAACGAATCACTTTATAGCCAACTCTACAATTAAAAGAGAAAGTCAGGGGAAAGTATAAGGTATTTCAATGATAAGTTCAACACCCTCATAAGGAGTTTCCCTCAATATTTAAAACCATCCAAGGCTATTATCCTCAAGTATTACATATCAACCATGAAAAACCCATATGGGGTTTTGATTGCGAGACACCCTACAACTTTGTTTGAAGATATAGAGAGAGCATGTGAAATAGAAGAAAACATAATCTCCTCTCTTATACAAGAGGAAGAATGTCTTAAAGAGAACCTCAAGATTAATCAGAATGATGAATTTGTCTCACCAGACTTTCCCCTCAATGTTATAACTTACTTGCAAGAGGAACAAGAGAAGGAAACTTAAAGGGAAACTCGTCTCATGATCAATCTATTAGAGGAAGAAAATGAACTAACACTCAGAAATAATCCTTTCCCACCGAATAAGATCTTGGATTTCGAAAAGAGACAAGTAACAAAATAGGCTAAAGAAGATTTCTTGCAACACATTTTAATATTCTTGACAGAGCCTTATAAACAAAGAAAATTTGATATCATCAAAGGTGAGGAGAATGTCTCTTCCTCGAACAAGACTAAAAATGAAGGTGTTGTAGATCATTTCAATACGAACCACCGGGTTCTGGAAGAAGGAATTGACAACACCTTCCTTTTTGCAAACTCCCTTTTTCTTGATGAGAAAAAGAAGGAGGGATCTTAGGGCTTAGATTTTTATGGTTCACACTTAAGCATAGGTTCAGGTGTAGGGATTTTCTTAAGATCACCAAAAAATGAGACCCCCCTTTTCTCTTACAAGTTTGAGTTCAACTACACAACTAACATCGTCAAGTACAAATCCCTTATCCTAGGCCTTAACCTTGATATTGACATGAACATCAAGACCTTACACATAAGATGGGACTTTGACTTAATCGTTTCAAAAGTTAACAATAAATGAATTGATAAGAGCCCAAGGTTGAAGTAGTATAGGGATGTCGTGTGGGATTCCATGAAGAAGTTTGATCAATTTTCTATTGAAGCCATAACTAGGGAAGATAATTACTTAGCAGGAAAACTTTCCATTTCCAATTCCACATTGCAACTTTTCAAGGAAATAGGTCTCTATAAGGTGGAAGTAAACTACACTCCCTTGCTACCTGACAATGGCCGAATCAGGTTGCAAGACTTGCCCTTGGAAAATAGCTCGATATATGAAAAGACTCATGAAACATGTTATTAAGATAATTATGTGGCACAAGAGGCACCACAAACTCTCAACATGTTTGAAAGAGTAACCAAACATGGGAGGACACAACTCTATGTAACAAGAACAACTTCCTAAGGCCATACTAGATCCCAATGCTTGCAGAACAAATGGAAGGATGTTCTCTGTCCAAGGGTGACTACATTGCTTCCAATAAAAGAGAATGTTTCCCTGTCCCCTCTTTTCAAACTATTTGATTTTTTTGTCTCTTTTTCACATATTTAATGAGATTGAAAAATAATAAAAGAATTGTACATTACAAAGGAGTAATGAGTGTCGTGAGCAAGAAAACTGGTTCCAAGTGCATGGAACATATTGATGCTCAATGCAAGGAGACATGTTGTTACACATTATTTTCATCACCCTTATGATCGTTAATGATGTAAACCTATATGTTGTCTTCAGAAGGATTAGTGGCCTGAATTCCCGAGGAAATAACGGAGAAGAACTTTACCTGAGAGATGAAATCATATTTGCCTTTGTAAAAACCCTAGTAAGGAGGATCATTGCACCCTGCCTTATGTTAGGGGTGCAACGATCTCGGATCATCGTAAGCTGCACTATACCTAGCCTGCGACGTTGTCGCACTCTACTCATTTCTATGGGTGCGACTATTTTTGTACGTGGGAAAAACAAGCATCTTCTCGATGCTTCTAGAAGGATAATCTTCTATGGCGAGGTGGCCTTCGATCAATTTGGATCTTACTCACTTTTTGGATTTAGTGGGATCATCCTAACCTCCTCACCTTATCCTCTTTATCTTATAAAAGGAGAGGATCTCTCATGGAGAAAGTTAGATTGGAAATTTGGCTTGATATTGTTAACTTGGTTAGAGTGGCTTTGAGGTTTTCTTTGTCAAGATAGATTGTGAGTGATTTTCAAATATATATTCATAGAATCCGTGGAACAAGAAATGTATGGGAAGAAAGGAACTATTGGAAGTTTCCTTACGACATCAAGGCTTTGGTTGTAATATCTCTTTCTATTATTGATTACAGATGCACTTTTATTTCCTATATGAATATGATTTGTCCATATTGTATGATTCCTTGATCACATACATAGTTTCATATCAAGTAGGCTCTCTTATTCCTGTCTTGGTTGTCTTGTGTTCCTTTGCAAATATTTCTCCATAAGGCTTACGACGGAGCTTGGATTGCATCTTGACAAAGTCAGATCTTCGATATTTAAAAGGTATGTCCTAGATCCATTTCTCATTTGATAATTGAAATTAAGGAAAGAGTAGTGTATTGTCTTGTTTTGTTCTAGTTTCATAGTGAAGCTAGGGGGATTGATTTGTGTCTGCACTTAACAATTAGCCCGATAACACATGTCCAGGATAAGGACATTGGAGAAAATTCCTCCATGGGTCAAGGTGTCAAATCGCAAGGGAAAAAATGATACAAGGCTTGCACCTAAAGAATGCTCTAAAGGTTAAGTAATAGAAAAATGAAGCCGAAATTAGGCCAAAGATGCAAGGATGAGACATGCGATGTGATTACAGATTGACACAATGAGACTCCTTCCATGTAAACTTTTACGAGCCCACTGAAGGTAAGCTAGGTGGTGTTTCACTTTAAGAGAGTCTTAAAAACACTAAAAGAAGACTCTAGAGGGATCTTTTTCATAAGTTTAGTCTCCAGGGCCCGAAAAAGAATAAAATCATACCAAGGAGAACTCTTCTCGTCACTGGGGAAAGAGTATTCATTTTTCATACACAGTCCAGTCGGTCCAGAAAAGGGTTGAACTTATACCAAAAGAATGTCTCTTCAAAACCATTTTAACAAGTGTAACAGAGACAAGATCACTCAACTATCTTTTTAATTTTAAGGAGTCTGGAAAGATATTAACTATGGACGCACCCATCCTTTTTCGTAAGTTACTTCCCTAAGCTCGAAAAAGTATAAAACATTACTTAGGAGAACTCTCCCAGTGAGACATGTCTCCCGAGGTGTACCTTTTTCCTGGGTAATCTACTTCCTGAAAAAAGGGTTAAACTTATGCCAAATAGATATTCCTTATGGACGAATTAACGAGTGTGAAAGAAACAAAGTCACTCGACTATATTTTCTTGTTTAGGGAGTTTGAAAAGAGATTAAATAAGACTCTAAGGGGTTTCCTTTTTTTGTAAATAATATCCAAGGCCCGAAAAGGTGATAAACCCGAACCAAGGAGAATGTTCCTTTTTCGCAAATTTGGTCCCTCGAGTCTGAAAAAGGGTTAAACTTACACTTGGGAATACTCTCCTAGAAACTTGTAGCTCCTAGGGAAAACCTTTTTCATAAAATTATACATCTAGACCAAAAAAGGGGTAAACTATCGCTGGAAAAATGTGCCTTCCAATTTCACTTTGACAACCATGAAGGGAAACAAGATCACTCAACAATATTTTCAATTTTAGAGAGTCTAAAAAGGGCTTAAAGAAGACTCCAGGGGGGCTCATTTTCTTAAGTAATCTAAATGAGGTAAAAAAGGATAAATAATTTCTAGTTAGATGTCACTTTCATATTTTAAATGAGCTTGAAAGGAAAAAAACATGCTCTAGGGGAGTCCCAAGGGTTGAATCCATAAACAATATTTATAGAAGAGACATGAGGTGTACAACAAAAAGTCATGGTGGGACTAAAAGGACTCCCAAACCTACAGAAGACATGCAACATGGATGGCATAATGCAATACAAGGATCTACCTAGGGAATCCATGGAGGGAAAGGATATACCACATAATTATGACACTTATAAAGTAGCATAGAAGATTATGTGTCACAC
This sequence comes from Picea engelmannii, assembly GCA_009831015.1. Classification (NCBI taxonomy): domain Eukaryota; kingdom Viridiplantae; phylum Streptophyta; class Pinopsida; order Pinales; family Pinaceae; genus Picea; species Picea engelmannii. Next base: position 81,865 of record ML799272.1, read on the forward strand.
TTCAGTGGGGTTGATCCTATGGAAAAGTGGAAATCATCAATAGAATGCAAAATGCAAGGTGGTGAAAACCTATCCTACATGCAAATAGAGAAATCACAACTTCGTCACAAAATAGTAAAATTAGTACCCATTCATCAAAGAATGCCAAATCCAAAGGAAGAAGAAGTTTAAAGGACAAAAAGATCACCAAGAAGAACCATAACATCCACCGAGTGGAAAAAAGAGAAGAATTCAGGGTCAAAATAGAGTCAAAAAATCTACAAATAGAAGTAAACAGGGGCATTTTTACCATTGCACTTTGAAAATTACCAAAAATAGACAAAACCCTCTTCCTTCAAATCGACATTCAGAGAGCATATATGGACGAAATAAAATCGTTCTTGGGCCAAGTAAGTAATATTTTGTTTTACTTGCAATTTTATTCATCCATTTCAAGTCTTAGATCGATTTGGGGGCTATGCGCTCCAAAAATTAGCTCTATTGTGTGTGTACGCATGCTTTTCACAGTTAATGTGCGCATGTACACTGACTGAGACATTATATGAACGCATACATACATGACTAATCTAAAAAAAGGGAGTGTAAATGCTCAAAAAATAAAAAAAAGAGAAGCATTAACTCCAAAAATGTTGGCATGAATCAGGATGTATGTGTGTTGGAGGGAAAGAGAACATGAAGAGGTTGACCAAATGGTTGAGGACAACCTAAGGGCGGTGGAAATATTGAAATAATGAGGATTATGGAAATTATTTGGTTGTCCCCTTATGAGAGATCAACCATGACTTCTAAACCATCTAGTATAGTATTTGAATCCAAATGCATAGGCTTTTATGATAGAAGGCCAATCACTAGCACCAACCACTAAATTCCTGTACTTCTTGATCGGTCTCTCTAGGAGGGGTGAATCGGTAAACTTGGATACATTTCCTCCCGGGCCATATAACATATCCCACTACATTGATATGTATTGCGAGGCCGAAACATAGAAGTTGGGGTCTCAAGTGTCGATACAAAAGATCTAAAATCTGAGCTTGAGAGTAGTACTATACACGATTGGGTGGATGATAGGATATGCTGCTCTACACCAAGTTTATCGAGCCTAGATGCATTTCATAGTGCAGTGTTTGCAGTCAGTTATATTTGATTGGAGCACCACTATGCTCAATTATATGAAAATTCAACTAATAGAGTGCAAGTTGAGACACAGGAGAAATTCAGATTTGGGATAGTGCTATGCACATTCTTCTTTGAAAGAGTTCCATGGATGAGCCTGAGGGATGGTGTGCAGGGAAACATAGCTTCCTTTCTAGGATTGTGTAGATGGGATACTTTGATGTTGCGTTGGGGAGGAGGAGGAGTACGTGAGGCTTATGACAACAAGTTCTTCAAGTGGTGGAAACTCCATATTCCCACCATCGAGGACTACCCATATAAGAGTATTAGTTTCTTGAGGGACCCAAACATGCCTTTTCCTCTTGGTGCAACACGTGGTGATATAGGTACTTACTCACATTTTTTAATTTTTAACTTTTTAATTTTTCAAGTTTATAAAAGGAAAGAAAACATGTTTTTGGTAACATAACACTACTAACTTAAGACCTGTTATGTACATATGTGGAACCAGTGCATCCAACAAACTTACCTCGGACTCGGTGCCCTCTGTGAGAGGAGATCCAACCGGGAGGAGTCGTAGCAGACGTAGGGACATCATCAATAGAGGATGAGATATTCTTGAGTTGGGTAGAGAGGAACATGACAACCCTCACCCGTAGTGTTCCCATGGCAGAGATCGAGTATCTACCACCATCCATGAAGACTCATGTAATGGGAATACCCAAGGCATGGTTCCAGTTATTTTGACATCTATCCAACACCGCAGTCTAATATACTAGGGCCAATAGGCTTAGATCTTAGAGTATTGTTGGACATTATGCGTGTCGAGGGCACCCATTTTTGTATATCCCATATGTATTAAGGGAAAAACCTTGACGATATATATTGGGCACTTTTGATGTATTATGGCCTACATTTTGTACTGTGACATTATTTTGGAAATATTATATATATATATATATATATATATATATATATATATATATATATACACATATTTTTCCTTATGGAGTAAATATATTTTGTACAAATATATTTACATGTGAGTGTATGTGTGTGATTTTATATTTATTTGTGTGCAAGATGCCAATCCAATATATGATTTTCCAATGCATTAGTTAATTGATTAGATCTCCAAGAAACATGAATATATGTGATATAATCAAAATAACGTTCTAAGATACGTACCCTAAGGAATCGTCGGTGAAGGGTGGGATCATGGATGTGGTACACTCCATTTAATTGTGACACTACCAGTTGAGAATATGTATGAACCCGGAGGTGATAAATACCATGTGACAACACATCACATAGTAATTCTATTACAACACTATACTCGACAACGTTATTGGTTGCTTCTCTTAGATAAACACCTCCAGAAGATACCAACTGACCAGTGGGTGTAAAGATCACCCAAGATGCGGAAGAAAGCCTCTGAGTGTGTCTTCTAGCACCGTCCGTGAACCCAACATAAACATCATATTCACTTTATGTCTACCACGATGCAGAAACACAATAAACTACACATCCATAAAACAAAAAGATACTAAAATATATAAATAAAAATATACACTATTTAGAAGAAGTCACACTCTGGTGACCAACATAAGCATAATAATTCTTAAGGTAGATCCCATTTTTTGTCTCAGGAAAATCATGACCTTCGAGGTCAACCAATTCATTTGGATAAGTATTAGTCTCGTTTTTTAATATACGAGGGTCAATATCGAGAATTTTCTCATAAGACCACAAAAGAACATCACGAAACTCTTTAAATAATTCATTCTACACCTCAATTTCTTCGGGGGAACAATCCACTCTGATGAATATGTTTTCAACGATGCCAGGGGTTTTATAGATGTCAATTGGAATCATCTCATCTATTCTTGCCATGTTTCCCTCAACATAGATTATGTGCATGGATAAAGGGTTAATAGGACAAATGACATCTCCATTCATGGTCGTGGTAAAATCTCTTTCTTCCACTCCCCTAGCCTTGGGTAAAAAGTAATATCTATGGTGAATATCATCTCAATGTCTATCCGACCTAGTCATTTCCTCTAAAATTTCCTCATTAGAGGAAAAGACCAAGTCCAAAGTATCGTGAGAAGTAAGGGAGTCTTGAGCCCAAATAGGCTCAAGAATAGGATCTAGCTCTAGAGGGGAGTTGGATCAGAGTTGGTCGAGGTTTGTTGAGCAATATTGTATGCAACCTCAACTATGGATAGGGGCATCTCCATGCCAGGATGCCCTACCCATCACATCAAATTTGAAGGGGAAGGTAACATCCATGTATCATTAAAATAATTCATTTGAAAAGAGGCTACTTGAAATATCACAACCTTCGACTTATCAGGGATAGATGAAATAAACTTGACATCATTCGAAGGTGATGGAAAATAAAAAGTTCCCATCAAATATGGAAATAGTCCAGCACCTAAGTTGACGGTACCTTGTTGTGGGTTGTATATCATCTGGACCATGGATTCCCCCGATGAAGGGTTAGGACGGGAGAAGGATAATTGATCAATGGTTACTATCCTGCCTTGATGAGGAAAACAAAGTAAATGAAAAACATAAGATACAATTGTTGTCATTGCGTAGGTCCAATTGACCAGAAGATGCCAATCCAATACATGATTTTCCAATGCATCAGTTAATTGATTAGATCTCCTAGGAACATGAATATATGTGATATAATCAAAATAACGTTCTAAGATATGTACCCTAAGGAATCGTCAGTGAAGGGTGGTATCGTGGATGCGATACACTCCATTTCAACATCTAGATGAACCTAGAGGTGAGAAATACCATGTGACAATGCATCGTGTAGTAATTCTATTACAACATTGTACTCAACAAAGTTATTGGTTGATTCTCCTAGAAAAACACCTCCAGAAGATACCAACTGACCAGTGGGCATGAACATCACCCAAGCTGCGGAAGCAAGCCTCTGAGTGTGTCGACTAGCACCTTCCTCAAACCCAACATAAACCTTAGATTCACTTGAAGTATGCCACAATGCAGAAACAAAATAAGCTACATGTCCATAAAACAAAAGGATACTAAAATGTATAAATAAAATATACACTATTTAGAAGAAGTCACACTCCGGTGACCAACCTAAGCAAAATACTTCTTCAGTTAGATCCCATTTTTGGGTTCAAGAAAATCATGACCTTCGAATTCAACCAATTCATTGGGATAATTCCTAATCTCGTGTTCGACTATATGAGGGTCAATGCCTACATTTTTCTCATAAGACCAAGAAACAACGCCACAAAACTCTTTAAATAATTTAGTGTACACCTAAATCTCCTCGGGGGAACAATCCATTATAATGTATACGTTTTCAACAATTCTATGGATTTTAGATATGTCAATTGGAATCATGTCATCTATTCTCTCCATGTTTCCCTCAGCACATATTTCGTGCAATGCCAAAGGGTTAATAGGATAAGTGACCTCTCCATTCATGGTCCTAGTAAACTCTCCTTCTTCTACTCTCCTAAGATCGGGTAAAAAATAAGATCTATGGTGAAGATCATACCAACGTCTGTCCATCCCAATCATTTCCTCTAAAATTGCCTCGTCAGAGGGAAATACCATTTCCAAAGGATCATGAGAAGTAAGAGAGTCTTGAGCCCAAATCAGCTTCAGAACAAGATCTAGCTCTTGAGGGGGAGCCAGATCAGAGTTGGCCTAGGTTTTTTGAACAATATTGGATGCAACCTCAGTTGTGGATAGGGGCATATCCTTTTCAAGATGTCTTATCCATTCCATCGAAGCCAACGAGGAAGGTAAAGTCCACAGATTATTAAAATAATCCATTCGAAAAGAAGCTACTTGAAATATCACAGCCTTTGACTGATCAAGGATAGCTCAAATAAAATTGACATCATTCGAAGGTGGCAGAAAATAAAAAATTCCCATCAAATATGGAAACAGTCCAACACCTAAGTTGATGGTGCTTTTTTACGGGTTGTCTATCATCAGGACCATGGATTCCCTCGATGAAGGGTCAATATGGGAGAAGGATAACTAATCAACAATTACTATCCCACCTTCATGAGGAAAATAGAGTACATGAAAAACAAAGGACACAATCGCTGTCATTGCATAGGTCCAACTTCATCCTAAAAAAATGTTGTAGTCGAGATGCACGTCGACTACTTCAACCTCGACACACACAGTTTTTCCCTCCAATTGCATGGGGAAGGATGGGATTATTCCATGTGGTCTAAAAGAATGACCATCAAACATAGTTAACAATGTCGGCGATAGATAAAATTGGGGTTCACCAATAGCCTTCCAACATGCTAATCACATCACACAAGTTGATTCACCCTCATCTCCCACCATGCGAAAAATATTATGTGTCAATGATTTCATGACATAAAACACTATTATTTGGAAGGAGATGAGGTAGGGAAAATGAGGTTTGTGACCAGAAGGGTAAAAAACGATAGTTCATGAGTTAGATGGCTCAAGAACACCCAAGGAAGACAATAATTATTTTCTCTGTGAGGGGATCGCTACAGGATTTTGAGGGTAGACATCGCACAAGGGAGTTGTTCCATATCCTCCATGATAGAATATTTTTGAACATCCCTTGCATTCAGATTAAATATTTCTTAAACACACCTTTAGGGATGAGATTCATAGTTTCTCTCATAGTCTTCTCAATATGAAGAGGAGTTGATGGGTTGGAATATTTTTTTTCCTTTCTCAGTGGATTCTAACATTCCATAATCATGATCCCTGGTCTGAAGATGAGCATATGATCTCATCATGTATACGTTTGCAGCTCCATTATTAGCATTAAGTGTGGGGTCTCCCTGATTGTCCTAAATCACGTTTGTGGATGAGGAATATTGTGCCATATTTTTCCCTTGAGGGAAAGGATTAGTTGACATAGTAGGTTATTATTGTGCCAAAATATTTTGGACTTCCTTAAGCCAAGGGCATTGATGATTCAAGTGATCATCCACACAAAGATTACACAAAAACTTAACTTTTCTCTTCTCTTTTTTTTCCTCACCAACATTGTTAGCATACTTTTTATCCCCCTTACCCTTCTTTCCCTTAGCCTTTATTTTCCCTCAGGTTGTTGGTTACCTTTGGGATTATTCACCTACACACTGTGTACTTCGGACATTTTAGTTATGAGGGCAGTTGAGCTAGAAGTTTGGATGGCCAAAGTCTGTTGGAGAGATAATTGTTGCAATTGGTTAGAAAATGTATTTGTGGGCTTGATTTGTGTTGATCCTACTATACCATCATCATGAGGCCCGGAATTTTGTTTGGTTTTGTCAAAATTTGACCATGGTGCATCTGGAATAATTTTGTACAACATACCAAATTGAGAATAAATCAATTCCAGTTGTTGGGCTCTCATAATATCTTTTTCCTCAGAGAACACCTCAGAAGTCGCAATGTATTTGGAAACACAAGGTACCAAATAATTGAGGAACCACTCGAGTAGAAATGCAGGAGGGACCTTTACCTTAATAAAACTCTTGTGACAATGCCATTATTGAATATGATCATAGATATGGATGACCTTATTTTGCTCGAATTTGTCCAACAACTCTGTGTCGTCATCGTATCTCACCGATGGATAAAAATGGTTTAAGAAAACCATTGACTGGTTGTTAAAGTAAGAATACTTTTAGCTATTGAGATCGATATACCATTTTTCAACGCCCCCTATGAGAGTGTGTTGAAACAATCACAAATGTAAATACGCATCCTTCAACGAGTTGGAGGAGCACCATAAGTGAAACATTGTAACATGATCGCGTCGATATTCACCAGGATTTGTTTCAAATTTAGGTATGTCTGAGGGAAACTTTGTTCACATAAGAGGCCAACGTGGATCATGACAGATAGGATCATTCAACAATCTTGACAAATATGGAAAATAAAGAGTTGCTAGAAAAGGTAACCTAGGTTGTGACATATTTAAAAGAAAAGAGGAATCTGGATTGTGACTGGCACCAAGTTTTCAAGAAAAGTTTGTCTATTGACCAGGGTTCTGGTAAAAACCAGGGTGCCCTTGGCTAGTATAAGGAGTTTTCATTCTAGTTTGCATCGTCGATGGATTCACACAATTCAATGAAATACCTTGTTTAGGGATTTCTCCTTGCATGGTATTTGAAATACCTTGGTGGGGGTTTCCCCTAGCCAATCCTCCAGGCATAGGAACTAAACCTTTCCTGGGGTTCCACTGAGTGTGGGAGGGGTTTATCCCGATTGACATCCCTTGCGAAGGAAACAATCCATACCATGGATTTCTGGGAACTTAAGAGGAGAAGGCTCCTATCATCACTCCATGTGAAGGAACAAAGCCTTGCATAGGGTTGGGTTTATTGAAGAAGGGATTTCCCCTGATGAAAATACAGATGAAGAGAAAGAGTTGCTTCTGAAAGCACCAAACAAAGAGAAAGGCATAGACCCAACCATAGTTATATAGGACTAATACCCATGACTTCCTCCACTAAACAAGCTGGAACTAGTATTAAGCTTGGATGGTTTATGGAAAGAACCTCCAAGAGAGGGGTATGGAGGAGGGATATGACCTCCATCATAAGGGATTGCATTAAATGGAGCAGAGGTGCCTGTGAAGGATCCTTTCAAGGGATAATTAGAACTCCCTTTCCCCAGACCAATAGTATATAGAGTGGAGTAAGCTAAATTCGAGCTTGTATCAAAACACGACATCTCATATGAAAAAGGCATTATGTATAGTAGGAACAATGGTCATAGTCGTTGTAGAGACTGTGCCATTGCAAGAAGTTGTAGGTGTCTAGATAGAAGTAATCCTTGTAGGTGAAGTTGTCGGAGCGGGAATGATACCCCCTCCAACCATGGTTAGGATGGGAGTATGAGGACTTCAGGTAGGGGTGACATTATTTTCTTCCATCACCAATTTCCTAACAATACGACGATCAAGAGTAGTCGCCTCAGGAGGGAATACCTGAACAAGGATTGGTGCTAAAAGATCAGTGATCGAAGGGTTTACAGGCTAAAGCCTTCAACTTCGAGGTAAAAAATGGTAGGATCCTCTTATGTAAGTGTATCTTCTCTAGGAATAGACTCAGGCATAATTTCTTGTGGCTTGATCACTTCGAAAGAAACCCCTTGATCTAGACTTTGCCTCACCAGTGGCAGAGTTGCCTCTAAAGTTACCGACGACAGGCCCTGAAGACTACATGAAAAATGAAGTTGTTGATATTCCACCTCATGAAATGATCAACTGACACTCTAAGGTCAAGCTAGGGATAAACACAGAGCACGCACTAGAAAGTTACTAAAGGTATAGTTTTACACATTTCCCTAAATTGGTTATCCAATTTGGTTAGTTGGTTATGCATCTCTTCAATTTATTTAGGAATCATGATTGAGACTTATGGAGGTTTAGTTGGTGAAGTGATTTTTGGAACACACTTATCCATGTGGGATAAAAATAATAACACTTTTCATTTTGAGCTTTATCACAAATTTTGAATCAACAAAAATAGATCTTCTAATAAAACGTTATGTTAGGTGTAAGTTACGCTTTTAAAACCCTGATTGGGAGATTGTCTTGCTATAATAACTTTGTCTTGATGTCTCTATGAAATTTCATCTCTTGTGTTTCTAAAATTTTGACCTGTAGTATGATAATATGTTTTATCTGCAATTCCATAAGTCTGACCAAAATTTGACATGCAAACTGAAATTTATCATAACTTTGCCAAAACTTGTGGATTCTTAGCCCTTTCTAGATTAAAAAAATTGTATGGAATTCAACATGTCTGAAATTTCATATATTCTTCTAAAAGGTTTTCCTCAAATACTATGTTATATATTGTTTCTAAAGAAACTAGTGGCACCCAATTTGGACTTTCTGAGATTTAGATATCATAGTTCTACCAAGAACACCAATTTGAGACCAGTTTTAGGAGTAGTCAAAACCCCTAATTTGCACAACCTCTATTTATGAAATTTTAGAATCTAAAAACCCAAAAATTGTACCAAATGTACTTAAATATTTCTTCTTAGACACCTAAAAATATAATAGTCTTAAACTTCACCATAAATTTTATAGAGAAAATACCAGGATGACTCATTTGAAGGAGAAAAATCAAAGGATTGTGTGCTCTCATACCAGATGTTATACACCAAACAACCAAAATACCATAAAGAGAGAGAGAGGTAACTCCATGACTTGATAAACACATAATAATTAATGTGAATCCTCTTTGAGGGGGAAACATCCTTTTGTAATATAACAAATGTATAAGATGAGATGATCCTAAAACTAGGTCTCCTCGGTATATATATAAGAGACCAAGGGTACAATTATAATTAAAGGGTCTAGCCAATAATAATAATATAGAAACATAAATATAATAGCTCAATATATATGGATTTACATGGTACTTTATGCTTAACATTAGGCTTTATATAGGGATTAAAATTCTCCCCTTGGATGCACTTCTCACTATGTTGTCCTTGATTCATTTGAATAAACATGCTCACCCACTTGGTTGACTCCATATTTTGGTTCTCCCAACTCCCTACGAATCACTCCTCGTGACCAATATACTTTATATATTCTCCTCCACTACCAATCTGTGTTCCTTCAACCACCAACTAGGTTTCCCCCCTTATTTCCACAACCCTTCCAACTCCTTTAGATGTTCTTTGATACTTCCTTCTTCATCCATTTCTCATTTTACTGCTTCCACTATTTGATGGACCTCCCACATTTTATTCATCCACTACTTCTTGGTTATATCATCTTGATTAGAATATTTTTTTCACTCCCTAGAGCATATGCTTCCTCAATGGTACCATCCTCCTTCAATTACTCCTTTTCACTAGTTTCATCTCAAGTCAACTGCATGTCCAATGGAATACCCTACCATGGATAGTGATTTAAAGGTCATCTAATCCTCCTCTAATGAGAACATCTTCACCTAGGGCATGATCTCTTTCGCTATCCTTCCAAAAGATTCCTTCTTGAATTTATCTTCCTCTTTTGAGAAAACTTGGTTTAACTTCCCCATGAATTCAATTATGTAGTCTTCTATTGTGGCTGTAACCTATAAATTGAAAAGCCTCATAACCTCATGATAAAATATCAATATTCCAACCAGATTCATGACATTCAACGAGATCTCTATTTTCCTCTTCCAGGCAGGTCATGGGTTTTATCCTAATATTTTGAACCATTAAAATAGTACCATTGTCATTTGTACCAAAAACAATTCATTGTTTTCATGCATCTAGAAAGATAGAAAACACGTAATGAATTTTTTATCAAAGATATCAATCTACCTAAACCAAAAATATTCTACATTACTCTCGGTCCATTTGTAAATCATATTTTTGTTGATTAAGGTTGGTTATCATTGATGTCAACCCTTGAAGGTAGCACAAAGGTTTGGGTAATGGACCCAATAGTGTTTTATGTAAATATGACTCATTATTTTTTTGTCATGGTTGATAAGAAGTAAATATGGATGAACTCCAAAGTGGTCCCCTTATGGTGAAAGCCCTCACATGAAGATGCTTTGTGGAGTAAGAGAACCCATGCTTAATTGTGAAATAATGAGATGAAGAAAAGTGAATTTGTCAGGGAAAATATCCTAGATGTATATTTCTTGTCATGTCATTTCTGGTGGTATGTGGAACGTCACATCATTCCTCACGGTTAGAGAGTTATGGCCATGAGAAGTTGGAGACCCCAGGTTTTGGTAATGGACCCAAGTTTGTTTGATGGGTAACAGTATGAGTTATGATATATTTTCAGATAATACTAATCTATATGGATAGTACATGTCATGTCATTTTTGATGGTATGTAGAATGTCACATAACTCCTCACAGTTTGAGAGTTATGGCCTTACCAAGTTGGAGGACCCTCATATGTCATCTAGAAGCCCCAAAAGGTCAAAGTAATCAAAGTGGTTTAAGAGATTTTAAAAGGTAAATAATAAAGTGAAGTGATGAGTGTATTATAATTCAAAGTGAATACAAAATAAATTATTTCAATAACAATTTTAATGGATAAATTAGAAGTGGAATCAACTCTAAAATAAGGAAAGTGGGGCCAAGTGACCTAGAAGATGTTTTTAAGGAAGCTACTTGGAGAGTATAAATAAGAGGCAAGGATCTCTCATTTGAAACACACTTGAGCATATTGAATATCTATATGTGTATGAGGTATACAAATGATATCTAAGCCGAAATTCTAAGGAAAGTGAATGTTAGGACCCTACAATGTACCTTTTTGCTCACACTTTTTGCTACCATTACATCCTTTTTCCACTCACATTTAAACTTATATTATCACCTTACCCTATCTCTCCAAAAGTATATAACGTCTCTTCTCTTTACTATATGTTTAATCTGATTTGTATATAATTTTACATTACTTTCGTACTTAACCGTTGATTAGAAATATATAAGTGTTGAAATAGTTCGAACTACAGATTAGCATTGAGGCCTGTTGCTGAAACAGTCAAAGCACGCAAACCCTATGGATGAAACAGTCTGTGGTCTACGATGCTGAAACAACAACTCACACAGAATAAGTTGTTACACTCTCCATGGTCTACGATGCTGAAACAACAACCCACACAAGAAGAAGCTGCTACACTCTTCGTGGTATACGATGTTGAAACAACAACTCAAAGAAAAGATGTTACACTCTCTGTGGTCTACAATGCCAAAACAACAACACAAAGCTGTTACACTGACCACAACAGCCGCACCTTGAGCCAGAATTAACCATCGTTGCTGCGTGAGACCACATTGTTGAAACAGTCAGAATGCAAATCCCGTTGCTGAAACAGCCCGCGATTTGCGATGCTGAAACATAATACAACGGTAAAGAAGATAAATATAGAAGTTGTTACTCTAGCCACAACAACAACACCTCACTCAACACCTTTTCAACTATTGTAAGAGCATTCTGTTACGGGAGACCAGGATATCCTATTCCAGTAGAGATTTGATCTGACTAAGAATAGGATTCAAAGGCGCACATGTAATTTGATGATCAAATTGTATCGAGGGGATTCTCCTCTTTAAATAAGAGGAAATCACCATTAGAGAGGACTTTCTTCTTAACTAATAAAGGATTTACAGATAAGGACGTGTTTTACTTCAGATTGTAATATGACACAGTTGACAGATGAATAAAAGATTGTTTTGAGCATTTCTCTCTAGTTCCTTTCATTTCAGAGGAATCTTGTGAGAAGGGAGGGCCCACCTTCTTCACAAGATTCACCCGTTAGTTATGTAGTGTGTTAATGTTATTTATGTTCATGCCTTGATTAAATTCTGTTTTGCTGAAACACTACTTTACTGAACTCTGTTTTGCTGAAACTCTGTTTTACTGGTTGTTACATTGTTTTCATAGGATTCATGCTTGGGTAACTGTTAATCATTCTAGTTAGCATTCCTTTTTGGTGAATTTATGAAAGTGTGATAATCAGGGACAGGTGCTGAAGATTCATGCTTGGGGAATAGGGTCTTTTTCTTTATTAAGAGATAGTTAGCCTTCAGTGTGTGTCAATCATTTCAGTTAGCAATGAGTTCATGAAAGTGTGATGATCAGAAACAGGTGTTGAAGATTCCTACTTGGGGAATAGGGTCCTTTTCTCTGTTACAGAATAGTTGGTCTTTCCTGTTGCAGCATCTTGTTGTTATTTTCTTAAATGTAATCCAGGATTCTTTAGATAATTATTTCTTTAAACTTGAACTCTGCAATAGGTAGGTTGCTTTCCTGTAATTCAAAGTAGAACTTCAGTTTGTTCAAGGCAAAGTGTGATTAAAGTATTTTTACTACAACTCTAGATTGATTTTGACATTGAGCATATACAGTGTGTGATTACCTTTGAAATAAACAGACTTCCTTGGGTTGACAATTTATGTAGCACTTGATTGTTTAGTTAAATAAGCAATTATAGTGACCAACATTTTGACGCCGTTGCCGGGGAAGGTAATTATAGATTTCAAAAAGCACTTATGATTTTTTAGATACAAAGATTTCATGAGAGGACGCGGAGACCCCAAAGACACTGACCCTATAGGTGAAAGACTTATATTGACGAGATTATATCAAAGTCTGAATCTGCTGCTCAACGACCAAACCCTCGGAAACCAAAATCCCAACCTTCATTTCAAGAAAAATTTGAAACGGGGAAAGAGGTTTGGAGTCCTGAGACAGTCGAGAAACCAGGAGGAAACATTGAGGATGGAGCAAGCGCAGCAGGGGAGAAAACAGAAGAAAACATGGATGAGTACAATGAAGAATTGCATCATGAAGAACAGGCAGGTCCTGAAAGAGAGGTAAATGATGAAAACTCTTTTTCCACATTAGGATTTCCTATTGGTGATCTT
>ML799272.1:95500-105968 GCA_009831015.1 Picea engelmannii
CATTTCCAATGCTAAAAAATTAAAGCTATTTCCAGCAACATTGAAAGGAAATGCACTAAGATGGTTCATGAGTCTTGGAGGCCATGTAATCACAACATGGGACCAAATGAAACAGAAATTCTTGCATAAATACCAGGACTATTGCTGAACAAGAGAAAAAAGGGAAGAACTATTTAAGATGATACAAAAAGAGGATGAAAATCTGGAGGACTTTGTAGAAAGACTACAGTATAATATACAAAGATCCAGTCACCATGATGTAAGTAAGGATATTCTTAAAACAATATTATTAAAAGGAGTAAGGGATGACTGTCTAGATATACTGAATATGCTTGGAAAAGGGGACATATCTAAAGAATCATACGATGAAATTGTTAACCTATGTAAAAGATGTTCAAGAGGAGCTTCAAGGAATAGATCAAATAGCAGGGATACCACATTCTCAAGAGTTCAAAAATCAACCAGTGGAGGAGCAACAAGAGCCGAAACAGGTAATTTACTTGAAGGTTTTAAAATTGAAATGTTAATCTCTTTTGCCTCACAAATTGATACCCTGCAGATCCAAAAGAAACAAGCTGAAGCAGAAGTAGCTCTGTCCATCTTTTGTTCTAAATGCAGAGACAAGCATCCACGAAGGGAATGCCCATTGGACAAAAAGCCAATCTGCACCATCTGTGATAAAGATCATGAAACTCAACAATGTCCTTCTTTACCAGGGATCAAGGCAGCATTACAACCAATTGATGAAGAAGCTGAAGACGTCTATCTTCTAACACAGAGAAGGCAATGGCAACTGCGGGGACAAGGTATGAATCCTAACATGCCATTTACATCTTCTAATCGTTGGAATAAATATCCTTTTTTTAATCAAATGAATTACCCTCCCTATAATCAAATGCAATACCTAAATCAAATGAATTACCCACCCATGCAACAAACTAACCCACCCTTTGTTGATCCGTCAATGTGGACTCCTTGGACTCCACAACAACAACAACCGTATCAGAACCAATGGAATCCAAATTGGAGAGGACAACAACCCCCCTTCCCAAATCAATTACGTCAATCACAATTTCTGCAACCACTCTCCTTACCATCAGGTACCCCACCAAAAAATCAAATAATGAGGCCCCAACTACCTGTACAACCTAACCCCAACCCCAATAATAAAGTTGTGCAGTGCATTGATATTCATAATCATCCTACATTTTCTCTTCTCCCTGCGCAATGCAATGATATCCATTTATGATTTGGGAGAATAGTAGAACCTATCATAGCTGATGTTACCTCTTTTGATAAAGAGGAAACAAAAGAGCATGATGTACCTGAAGAGGTACAATCATCCTCTAACACTGCTGTTGAAACAACAAAACCACCATTTCCTGAGTGTTTAGCTTTGACTAAAAGGCCTGAGCCACCGACTTTCAATATTCTAGGGGAATTACAAAATCTTTATGTCAAAATCCCTCTATTACAAACACTCCAATATGTACCAATTTATGCCAGGACTATGCGAGACATTTGTGTTAAGAAACTTGGTAGGAAAATTAAGGATCCCCTCACAGTCCATGTCATGGGTGACTTGTCTGCACTAATGTCAGGTAAAGTTCCCCCAGTTAAATATGGTGATCCTGGCCACCCTACCGTCTCAGTACAAATTGGAAAAATGATAATCCCTCGAGTCCTGGTAAACTTAGGTGCCGCTATCAATATTATGACTTTGGAAACCTCACAACTATTACAACTACAGAATGAAATCAGAGACACCCCAACTATCCTAGAATTAGCTGACCGTTCTACAATCAAACTAGAGGGAGTCATTGAAGACCTAATTATCTTAGTGGAATCATGGAATTATCCAGCCGAATTTGTGGTATTACAACCTAAAACAAAGTTGGGGGGCCACCCTCTAATTTTGGGCAGGCCTTGGTTAGCCACAACAGACGCTTTTATCAGTTGTAGATCAGGTTCAATGACAATTTCCAACGGTTACAAAACCAAAAAGATTACCCTCTACCCTCACGCTACACCCTTGATTAATAATGGTAATTATGTATGGGTAGACTTTGATGAACCCATCTTGACTATCGGACAAGCCTTAAGCCTTAAATATGCCACTAAGGATGAAGTAATTAATAATTTCATTTGTGAACCCTCCTCTGTGACTCCAGAAACTCATAACCAACTAGCTGCACTTTTGGAGTTAGATAATTAGGAAAACCTTAACTCTGAAAACCCACCTCAAACATCTGCCACCATATCTTCTAAAAGCATACCAGTAGAAATTGAACCTGGAAAAACATTGAACATAAACCCTAACCTGACAGATGCTGAAACACAACAATTAATGAAGTTACTTCTTGAACATAAAGAATCATTTGCGTGGGACTATACAGATATGAAAGGAATCTCTACCGAATTATGTACTCATCGTATATATATCAAGGAAGATTGTCGACCGATCTGCCAATCTCAACGACAAATGAACCCTAATTTAACAGAAATCCTTAAAGAAGAACTTCAAAAATTGTTCAACGCAGGGTTTATATATCCTATATCAGACAATGAATGGGTTTCCCTGTTGGTAATAGTTCCTAAGAAAAATGGGAAATGGAGAGTATGTGTGGATTATAGAGCCTTAAATAAGGCTACTCAAAAAGATCACTTTCCATTACCATTCATTGATCAGGTGTTAGACAGTTTGTTAGGGAAGAAATTTTTCTCATTTTTAGATGGTTTCAGTGGGTATAATCAGATCAAAATTGCACCCCAATACCAAGATAAAACCACTTTTACTAGCCCTTGGGGAACTTTTTCTTATAGAGTCCTCCCATTTGGACTATGTAATACACCCGCAACCTTTCAAAGAGCAGTTATAGAAATATTTTCTGATATGCTTAATGACTCTATGGAAATTTTTA
Organism: Picea engelmannii; assembly: GCA_009831015.1. Lineage (NCBI taxonomy): Eukaryota > Viridiplantae > Streptophyta > Pinopsida > Pinales > Pinaceae > Picea > Picea engelmannii. The sequence continues at coordinate 98,422 of ML799272.1, forward strand.
TGGATGATTTTACCCCTTATGGTGTTTCTTTTCAGGAAGCACTACAAAACCTTGAGAAAGTACTTAAACGATGTATACAAGCCCACCTCTCCTTAAGTACAGAAAAATTTCATATGATGATGAATGAAGGAATAGTGCTTGGACATTTTATTTCATCTCAAGGAATTCAGGTGGATCCATCCAAGATACAAGTCATTAAAGATCTTCCTACTCCCAAAACCCAAACAGAGGTAAGAAGTTTTTTAGGACATGCTGGATACTACAGAATATTTATGAATTTTTTTTCCAAAATAACTTCTCCCCTGTTTGTGTTACTGATGAGAAATGATGAATTCAAATGGACTAATTCTTACCAGGAAGCATTTAATACACTTAAACATCAGTTATCTACAACCCCTATTCTAAGAGGACCTGATTGGACACTTCCCTTTCATATATCCTCTGATGCTTCAAATACTGCAATAGGAGCTTTCTTGGGACAAGAAGAAAATCATCTTCCTTATGCTATTTATTTCATTAGCAAGAATATGACTCCTGCTGAACTTAACTATACAGTTACCGAAAATGAATTCTTAGCAGTTATCTATGTTATTAATAAATTTTGACATTAAATCACTGGCTACTCTACTCTTGTCCATACTAATCACGTGATCAAGTATCTAATGAACAAACCTATCACAAATGCTCGAGTTACCAGATGGTTACTATTATTGCAAGAATTTGATATTACAACTGTAGATAGACCAGGAAAAGAAAATGTAGTTGTTGATTTCCTTTCTCGGTTAACATCTGATTATGATACCCTAGTAGATGATTCATTTCCTGATGAATATCTATTTGCAGTATCTGCTCACTCACCTTGGTATGCAGACATTGTTAACTACTTGGTTGCAGGGAAGTTACCACCACACCTATCCCACCGAGAGAAAAGAAGAATCATTCAACAAAGTGCTCGGTATAGTTGGATAAGTGGGTGTCTTTTCCACACAGGACTTGATCAAGAAATCCGAAGGTGCATTAGAGAAGATGAGGTTTATGATCTACTAAAAGGTTGTCATGATGGCCCTTGTGGAGGGCATTTTGCTGATAAAAGAACAACACATAAAATTCTCGGGATGGGGTATTATTGACCCTCACTCTTTAAAGATGCAAAGAAATATGTACGGGCCTCTGATAGCTGTCAAAGAATGGGCCAACCTAATCATAGAGATGAAATTCCATTAAACCCCTAGATAGTACTTGAACCATTCGAAGGATGGGCCTTAGACTTTGTAGGACCCATTAACCCCCCATCCAATCAAAAAGTTTACATAGTGGTCTGCAAAAATTATATGACCAAATGGGTGGAAGCTAAAGCACTCCATAGAGAGACTGAAGAAGCAGTTCTAGATTTTCTATTTGAATACATCTTCATCAGATTTGGAGTGCCAAGAGAATTAGTTACAGATGGGGGACCTCCTTTCACTTCTCATGGTTTTAAAGCCACCCTTAAAAAATATCATATTCATCATAGAATGACTACAACATACCACCCCCAAGCCAATGGATAGGTGGAAAGCACAAATAAAGTAATAGAAGCCATTCTCACAAAAATAGTGAACGAAAACATATATGATTGGTCTCACAGACTCTCTGAAGCATTATGGGCCTACAGAACTACCTGGATAAATACTACAGGATTCTCTCCCTATGAATTAGTTTATGGAAAAAGTGTTGTCTTTCCTGTGGAATTTGAAATCAAAACCTTAAGGACTGCTTTAGTTGTCAACCTTGATTTGACCGATGCACAGACAGCCAGGTTGCAGCAGCTTAATGAATTGGATGAAAAAAGACTAGATGCCATTCATCAGACAACTATGATTCAACAACAAAGATCAAAATGGCATGACAAAACTATCAAGCATAAGCAATTCCAAAAAGGTAACTGGGCCCTACTATATGACTCTCGGTTTAAATAATTTCAAGGGAAACTACGTACAAGATGACTTGGACCTTATGAAGTAGACATTGTTTTCCCCAATGGAATAGTAAGGCTCCTAACAATCGATGACTCTAAAACACCGTTACTTGTAAATGGTCATCGACTCAATCTATACCAGCACCCTATTTCCAAAGAAGATTTTAAGGCCACATGTGTGGCAGACTCTCATTATCTATTTTTAGAGGGGCCTCCTACCCCTCATTGCAATTAATTATTTTTGAAATTAATTTCTTTAGTATTAGAATAATTAGATTTAGTCTACTAATAATCCCTGTCAAGAAATGGCATGTTACAATTGATTTTTGCAGATTCTTGATTAAAGAAAAGGTCTACCAAGGAAGGACGATCTTACTTCAAGAAGACCCAAGCTTCCCCATTGCTGAAACACCATTGTTCAACAACTTTTTACATTTTCGCCATTGCTGAAACACCACTGTTCAACAATTTTTCACATTTTCCCCATTGCTGAAACACCACTGTTCAACAATTTTCTACATTTACCCCATTGCTGAAACACCACTGTTCCGCAATTCTCCACATTTTCCCATTGCCGAAACACCACTGTTCAACAATTTTCTACATTTTCCCCATTGCTGAAACACCATTGTTTCGCAATTCTCCACATTTTCCCATTGTCGAAACACCACTGTTCAACAATTCTTCACATTCCCCCATTGTTGAAACACCACTGTTCAACAACTTCTTACATTTTCTCCATTGCTGAAACACCATTGTTCAACAATTTTCCAGATTTTCCCCATTGCTCAAACACCACTGTTCAACAACTTTTTACATTTCCCCCATTGTTGAAACACCACTGTTCAGCAATTTTCCACATTTTCCCCATTGTTGAAACACCACTGTTCAACAATTTTCTACATTTTCCCCATTGCTGAAACACTACTGTTCCACAATTCTCCACATTTTCCCATTGCTGAAACACCATTGTTCAGCAATTTTCTACATTTTCCCCATTGCTGAAACACCACTGTTCCGCAATTCTCCACATTTTCTCATTGTCGAAACACCATTGTTCAACAATTTTCTACATTTCCCCCATTGCTGAAACACCACTGTTCAACAACTTCTTACATTTTCCCCATTGTTGAAACACCACTGTTCAACAATTTTCCACATTTTTCCCATTACCGAAACACCACTGTTCAGCAATTTTTCACACTTTCCTATTGCCGAAACACCACCGTTCAACAATTTTTTGCCCTTCTTTCGATCGCTGAAACACCACTTCCTCAGCAGTTTTTGCAACATCACTCTTCAACAAACATTTCTCTATTCTTTCCCTGTTGCTGAAACACCAATTTTTCAGCATTCTCTGTCAATAAGCTTTTGCGCTCTCATACTACATTTTGTCCTTCCAGTAAAGAAATCCTTAATACAATTCCTCTAACAAATCAAAAGTCTCCACCATGGCTACTGCAAAACTATTATGGACAGGCACTATATTTTGTTTGAAGTACGAATCAAAAGGTAAAGATGAGGTATGTAAACTTTATATGTAAATACAATTGAACTATAGTTAATGAGAAGATTCCAACTCATTATTACCACTCATGTAAAATCATTATGTCAGTCGTACTTGAAGGGGGGGAATATCAAAATCCCATACCATAATTTCACACGAACATACCACCGTCATTCTCTGTTTACCATCCTTTCGTTGTTTTACCACCATTTGCATGCCTTCACTCGAAAAACTCACTCTGCATAGAAGCGGTTACTCGAATCTCTGTTGGTGCATTTTACTGAGCGGTTAGCTATGGGATGCCCTATTATACGGTACGAACCTGCCACGACAGCCCTGTTAGAACTATATCCATAAGTTTATCAAATTTTTCTACAGGCAGGATGGCTGGATTATTTTCAGAGGCTCTAGGGATTTGATCAACAACAGGTTCTTCAATTCGCCCAAAATCTTCAGGAAGACCATTCCATTGTTCAAGGGGTTCGGATCCCAGTTACAGAGGAGGATATAGCGTAGGTTTTGGGTCTCCCTACCAATGGAATTCGCTGGTTCAGCCACAAACATATCATTCTTAATGCCGAGCAAGATTTCCTCTTGCCACGGGAACAAATTGAGCCTAAAGGTCGGGGTGTCCGACTGAGCTCGTTGCCGCCTCCATGGCCAAAAGCTGCAAAGTTTGTCAAGCACTACCTTACATGTGAAGGCCGATACTAGGTAGTCTACCATTATGATTTTGTCATGTTGTCTCATTTACAACATGCTAGATTGGTAAACATTCCTTATTATCTGCTCAAATGTCTTAAAAATATGTCGCACTACTGTAAAAAGGCTAAAAATACCGCCCTTTCCCTCACCCATTATCGTCTCACTCAACTTCTTATCCAAAATGGTTTTTCCCAACAAAACCCTCCACTAAACAACCCACCCATAGACCCCCAAGAAGCTGTTGAAATTCCTGAAAATCTTCAGGAACAACAACCACAAAACCCTCCAGACCCTCCGAAAGTACCTAACAGTCTGCCTACAGACCCAATCAACCCAATTAACCCCCCTACCATACTAAGCCCACCCCACATTTTACCAGAATCATCCACTCCTGTCATTCATATCCTTAGCGATGATTCTGAACCAGACAATTCTCCCTGTCCCATCATTGAGGAAAATCCCCCACGCAAACGAAAGCAAATTCCTTTCTTTTCGCCCTTTTTATAGAGAAAATGAACAAGGGATTCAACAAGAGCAGCCACTACTGCCACTGTCCTAAACCTCCAACCCATTCGGTTACAACCCCGTACACCTTCAACCTACCAAATTCCGGAATCTTTACCTATTCCATCCACGGGCACTGAAACACAAGAACCAGAGGCCCAGTATGTTGCGACATCATCTGTTTCAAATTTAGTAGTTGAAACACAAGAACTAGCTACTCATTCAGTAGCTGAAACACAAGAACCAACTGTTGATATTGTTATCAAGATACAGGAATCAGATTCCCAAGGTGTTGCAACATTACTTTCGTTACATCAAGAAGCTGAAACACAAGAATCGGTTGTCGATCCTCTAGCTGCTCCAAAAGAACCAGCTAGTGCGACAGTGACTGTTACACAAGAACCAGTCACCCCTCAACCAAAACCAACAATGGCCTCTGTCTTACAAGAAAATGAGTTCCTAAGGTCTGAACTGGAAGCCTACAAGCAAGATCTAGCCATGGTAAAGGAAGCCTATGAGAAGGAACTTAAATTATACACCCTAGCTCGCGTAGCGACCATGACAGAGGAAAATACAATAGAGAATCTGTGTAGAGAGTATATGTGTAGCCAATGTGGAGACATCTACTATCAAGCAGGCTACAAAGTAATTCAAATTCCAATGCCAGGAGCTTCCCCTGCACCTACAACTTTTGCAGTCAAAGAAGAACTCCCTGCTGTTATACAAGAACCAACAGGACCTTCCAAAATTAAAACTGAACCTTGGCCTACAACAATTGTCAAATCTGAAGCCCCTGTATTTGTTAATAAATCTATACAAACACTGCCTATTGATGAATCTGCCCCTCTTAGCCAGATCAATACCCACACCTTTGTGGAACAAGCCACTCATACCCTACCTCAGCCTACCACTTGCAACACTGAAACACAAACTCAACCATGGGACGAGCAGGAAATATTTGACAAATAGAAAAAAGAGTCTGTTGTTACACAGGGCAAAAGCCTACAGGAACATAGACTAATCTGGCTAAACCATATCTATTCAAACTGGGAAGCTTTGGAGAAAACACGCCAGGAATCCCGTGCCTATAAGAAATAGAATAAAGAGCTAAAAGGCAAATTGCTCCTGATATTTGACTTGGCACAAAAGTTGTTGGTTGCAAGGAAACCATCCTGCAATTACTCTCTGTTCCTCATGGAATGACTTACATTATTTCATCTTAAATCAATCAAAGAAAATAGACCCCATGCAGTGTTAAATCCAACAGATTTTGTTAAAACCTTTGCAAAAGCCTCTGCTATGGATCATCACCTCCTCTGTGAGGTATATTTTCATAATGAGGCCATCCCTGAGAACCGACAGCTTAACCTTAACCCTCTTGTTGGTAACATCGAGATTAGGGCACTCATCTCCTTCCTTAACAATCAGATTATATGGCAGGATGACTTCCTAGTTGCCAAACATAATGAGGATAACTGCCTTCTCTGGATATGGCCAGAACCACAAAATTCTGCCACCTTTGTTACAGAGTATTATCAGTTTTTGAAGAAACCAGGGATGACTCAACACATTTAGCAACTACAGACAACAATGCTTCAGGATTGTCAACAGTTCATTAAATCCACAGAGATTGCTGCCCTACAAGAAAATAACATGTTTTGGCAACAATCTACTGGGAAAAGATAGGAACACAATCCCTTTAGCCCTACTAATCTAGAGATAGTAATCTCCAGGGTACTTAGCTACAACAAGTGTGTTGAAAGATGTATACGTTATCAGCTTCATTTTCCTATCCTGTGGATGCCAGCAGAAAAAAATCAAATTCATTATAAGTTGCCCAAGAAGGCCGAAACAACAGCTTGGCAAAGGCTACAACGCGTTCAAGGATTCAGAGCTCCAACAGATATCACTTTCCACATCTACTGCTTAAGTAACTTGCACACTCAGAGTCAGTATTCAGATTCTGATTCATATTGAAGTTTCCTGAGGACATGCAACCTTTTAAATTGGGGGGGATGTTAGGACCCTACAATGTACCTTTTTTCTCACACTTTTTGCTACCATTACATCCTTTTTCCACTCACATTTAAACTTATATTATCACCTTACCCTATCTCTCCAAAGGTATATAACGTCTCTTCTCTTTACTATATGTTTAATCTGTTTTTCATATAGTTTTACATTACTCTCATACTTAACCGTTGATCAGAAGTATATAAGTGTTGAAACAGTTCAAACTATAGATTAGCATTGAGGCCTGTTGCTGAAACAGTCAAAACACACAAACCCTGTGGCTGAAACAATCTGTGGTCTACGATGCTGAAACAACAACTCACATAGAAAAAGCTGTTACACTCTCCATGGTCTACGATGTTGAAACAACAACCCACACAAGAAGAAGTTGCTACACTCTCTGTGGTCTACGATGTTGAAACAACAACTCACACAAAAGTTGTTACACTCTCCGTGGTCTACAATGCCGAAAGAGCAACACAAAGTTGTTACACTGACCACAACAACCGCACCTTGAACCATAATTAACCATCGCTACTACGTGAGACCACGTTGTTGAAACAGTCAGAACACAAATCCCATTGCTGAAACTGTTATCACTCCAGGAAACTCTCCTAGGTTGTAAGTCGGAGATGCCTGGTAACTAACTCTTTTTTGGGAAATGTTTTTCTAAATATTTGAAGTGGTTTTGTGGATCAAAATGAATATCCAAGGGCTAAACTATGTTTCAAGACTGTCTAGAGATACAAAATCTCACAAGGCTTTCTAGCACCGTGGTCAGATAAAGTTTGATTAAATGGGGGAAGGAATACAACTATTGAACCAGATTATGTTTCATACCAACAAACACAATGGGTCTAA
>ML799272.1:127688-141768 GCA_009831015.1 Picea engelmannii
TGGTACATGGTTGGATGCACTTTTTTATGGTACAGGTTGATTACAAGTTGTTGCATGGTTGATGCACTTGTTTATGGTACAGGTTGATTATAGGTTGGTGCATGGTTGATGCACTTGTTTATGGTACATGATGATTATAGTTTGATGCATGGTTGATGCATGGTTCAGATTTATTGGTACAGGTTTACAACGATATATCTCACAGTGATAGTGTGACAATGGTTCCATCATTCTACTTCTACTTCAGGGTGGCAGGACGGGACAAGGACAGGTGGTTGTAGCCACCTTCCGGTTGTAGCCGGAGAACATTGGGGGTTGTAGCCTCCTTCTGGTTGTAGCCAGAGATTTTGGGAGTTGGAGCATCCCTTAGGTTGTAGCCTGAGAAACTAGGGGGTTGGAGCCTCCTTCCAGTGGCAGTTGGAAAACAAAGGAAGTTGGTGCTTCCAATGAATGTAATTCTTCAAGACATATAAGAAAAAGCATTATGTGGTTTTCTCCCGATTTGGGTTTCCACATAAAACACTGGTGTACTGTGTATGTGTGTGATTTTTTATTTATTACTGCTCATTATTGGATAATAATTCTACATTGATATAACATTTGAAGAAAAATGATTATAATTACTTTATTACTGATTCACCCCCCCTCTCAGTAATCCAACAATTTTTAGAATGTTGTACACATTATGAAAATGTTTCAACAATGGAACCATTTGTTTGATCAATTTCATACTAGGCCTCACATCAGTTTCCCCAAAAGGGGATCCATTGTAGGGTGAATCCATTATATGTGACATATTTTAATGAAATGAGGTGAGAACATTTGAGATTTTACATTTTTTTAAATTGAATCCCACAAAACTCATATACATAATGTGAATTTTGGCATGTGGTAAAAGTCTAATTTGCAGGCAATTGTGTTTTCTTTCTAACAATTTTTTTTCTTGGTAAAATATTAAGGACATTTAATCTGTCGAAATTAAATTTAATTAAGTTATGTTCCTTTTAAATTTATATAAATGTTAACATGTTAATTTTGTTTCTGAACAATTATTTTAGTGTTCAATATACTCAGAATGTCGTAGAGCCTCCTTTTTTTAGAATTTTTTTTAGATTTTTATGTTTTAAATCTAACAAATTAATATTTCAATTGTATTTTATAAAAACAATTGTTTCCAACAAATTATTTTCTCTTGTTTACATAAAATAAAAATAAAAACCAGAAATTCCCTTCTATAGAGGACACACATCCACGAAGTGTACACATATTTTCTATAAGTTTTTTGTTGTGTATTTTTTACAATATCTCTTTTTCTTTGTAGGACTTCACTACTTGGGTGAAAAAAGTTTCTATAATTTTTGTAAAAGAATAAATGAAAAATATAATATAAAAAAATAAAATTATATGTCATTGGATAGACAATTCAATGATGAATCTACATGCAGAAATTCCATCACCTTCCATGGAAGAGATAAATGGATTTCACCTACTCGAATTTGGAGCTGCATGAAAAACTACAAAAAAGGGAAGGTAATTTTAGTTACCAACCCCTCGATCAAGGAGTAGACCTCGTTTGAGGGTTACAAAATACATTGAGATAGGTACTTTTGACATATATACTTGCTTTTTGCTTAAAAGTACCAATTGAGGTTTTACCTCCATGGATGTTTTAAGCCCTTGATCGAGTTTTGGAACCTTTATGGGGATCATAAAATATCCATTGAAGTGAAACCTCAATTGAGGGTCCACATAGGCCATTTTCTTATGCATGCCTTGTAACATCCCCACTTTTAATACCCACGAATTATAATGTAATTGTATAAATGTGATTTAGGTTGGTGAGCCAATGTCTTGGGGATAAGAGCATGTATTGATTTAATATGGTTGAGGGGGAAGTTGTATATTATGTACATCGACACAATTAATAAATATGATAATAATTGAGTGTGATATGAGAGGGATGAAAACAATATGGGGATATGATTCCACAAGAGAGAGGGGTTCAAGAGGGAAATATTCATGGATATTAATCCAACCCAAATTCATGAAATTATCATCATTTTGTATAAACTTATATTTGTTGTTGAGTGTTCCCAAATCCAATAATTAAATTCATGTAAGAGTGTGGGTTTGAGGAGTCACATCCTATAGTTATTGGGGATTATGGGGCTGAAGTAAAATCAACGTTGGGTAGAGTGAGTGGTCAATTGGCTGGAGTCTAAGTAAATTTGTGTGTCCAAGCAAGACAAGTTTTACAGATAGGTTTTGGATATAAAATAAGGATCATAGTGCTGGGAAAAACACTAGCCATGTTTTTCTTGAAGGAGAACATTATTGGGCTATGTATATTCTTGGAAATGTGGAATGTGGTCCTGTAAAATGGGTTGTGTGCTTGTGGTGGTATTGTTTTGTGGAGGAAATGTCTCTAGAGCCTTGTGAAGGTTGTTGTGATCACTCCTCAAGTAGCTCAGAGGTTCTTGGTTAACCAAGTGCACTGGATCCCTAGAGGGAAATGGGAAGGCTTGAGGGACTGAGTGTAGTGAAGGGGGATCCCATTCCTTAGGTTTTGCAGGTTGTGGGGAACATAGTGCAACCTAGGTTTTGGGGATATTGTGTGTGGATATTGAAGAACCAAGTGGGTCGTATATCCTTGTTGATTCATAGCCTCGTCTTGGGGGTGGCTTGTTGTTGACAGAAAATGAACAATAATTCCTATGGCTAGGAGGTCCATCCTTCATACATAGATAGTTGGTTAATTATCAATAGATAAGTTCTCTATTACGTTATTATGTTTATTTTGATATGTAAATGGTTTATATGAATGTTATGTGTTTAATATTTTCTTGAATAGTTTCATTCATGTTTTTAATACATGTTGTTAAATGTGTGTTAAATTATGGGTCTACTTCTCCTTGGGCTATTTTATATGTATGGGGGAATTTTTAAATTGTATTCGGTAGGCAAAGTCATTTTAATATATGGCGGGACTCAAATTTGAGGTTTGGTATGTTACATCGCTTCCAAAAAATTGTAACCAAGATTCACTAATTCACCCTATATTCTAATCGTTGTAATTTCAATTCTCCTAAAGGAGAAGGTCTCACCCAAAGTGTTATGCCAAGTCTAAATTTTGTACACATCTCACATAGTATGACTGTCAAGGTTGACACCCAACCCATTACACATACCTTCACATTAATTATTATGAAAGAATGAATCCATCACATCACATCACAACCAATATCAAGGTATTCAATAACCAAATTATGAACACCATCAAAATTACTGTTTTACTTAGGGGTAAAACATAAGTCCAAGATGATTGTGGTTGTTAGATAGCATAATTAAGGAATAGTAATAAATGAAATTATTACTATATAAGAGAAGGAAAATACAAATTTTAAATTGAGGAGGGATCATTCCATCAATCTTCAACATGAATCGATACATCATTCATCATAATTTCATACATGATGCACAATAAATGATAAAACTAGCAGAAATCATAAACCCCTTATAATAGTTGCAACCTCATATTGACAATAAGACCTTATAATGAAAAAAAATGCAATAGAAATAACCACTCCAACAACCAACCATGTCTCTTGTCTAGTTCTTTGTATTGTATAGTATTGCACCCAAGAGATAGAATCTACATTCAAAATGTGTAGGGTTGTTAGTCATCTTCTTGTCCTAGATTGATCAACTCATTTTCATTTGCTTCTACTTTAACCAAGTGTCTTTTTCCTTTCTCCACTCCATTCTTCAATCACCTATAATCCCACCTAATGTTGTGGTTACAGTCTTCCTTTAGTTTTGAGGCTCCTTAGTGTTATTAAATATATTTTCTATTAATGTAATTACTCCCATTTATTCTATTTTTTGAATCCATGCCACCCTGTCCCATCCTATTGATACAACATGTGTGTCTCCAAAATTAAAATGGGGGTTCCAAAAAGGTTGAATTCAGTATTATGTAACATGATCCATGATGGTTTAGTTTAGGGTGAGTGCAAGAATTTCATGGCCGAAAACATGGCAAGATGGTCAATAGGAATGTGCACTCGCACGAATGCGTCCACGTTCTTAGGAACATGAATGTGTTCCTAAACCTATAGGTTTGGAAGTGGTTTAACCTTAAAAAGGATTGCCACATAAGTTTAGTGGTAGGAACGGGTGTGCATTCCTAGGAATGTGCACGTGTTCCTTTTGTTAAACTTTTTTAAAGGACCGCAAGCATGATTTGTGCTCATTGTGCACAAATCACGCTCGTGTTTTGAATCTCATTGAGAAAAGAGAGAGGATATAGAGAGGAGAAATGAAGGGAAGATCTTGCCATTGTGTCTAGGTATGTTTGATTTATCTTATTTTTAACCCAATTTAGTCATTTTCAATTTAGTCTTTTGCTCCCAAGAATATAAATTAAAAATATATATATTTTAATTAAAAAACCAACGTAATTTACATGCCATGGATTTTCAATTGCATCATATATAATATAATGGAACCCCAATAGAATGTAAAATGATCAGAATAAAACCAAGAATATCAAAACCCCAACCTACCACAACCACCCAATGTAAACACTCAAATTGATGAGGGGTTGGTTATATTAAGAACCCTAGAGGAAAAATTAAGGGACACTAGAGAGCCTAGCGGAGTCTCCTTTGCCACTTCTTTAGACAACATTGTGAATTCCTTTACAAGTTCCCAAGGTAGATTGACCTCCATTTATGATTATAGGGAAAGAATGTACAAGTACCATAGAACTGGTTTGGATAGAAACCAATTCAAATAACTAGGCATTTCAAAACAACAAATATTGTTTATTTTTAGGAAACCTAGAAATGGACAAGAACTACCATTGACCAAGAAACACATCTCCATTGATTGGTGCATCCATTACCAGATTAGTCAAAACTAGATGGATAGGTGGTATATCTCTTTTGATAAACATCCCTACAATATTAGGGATATGCCCTTATATTTTTTGAGAAAATTATGGGTTGATTTTATTTTGGGTAAGCATGTCAACTAATTTGACATTGGTGAATTTCAAGGGTTGGGTCAAGGGTGAGCATAAGACTGAGAGGATGTCAGGCATGGCCCCGTATTAGGTCGTCGTCCCCCCAAGCGAAGGCCTGACCCCCCTACTCAACATCCTCTTATTGCAGAGAGCTTGCAATAGGTACATTTATCCATTTCATCATTGACTCGTAGCCTAGTGCAACAAAGTAACTTTGTTGCACTATCTCGGTGGGAGGTGCCTTCCGCTTACATTGATAGAGAGGTTGGAGCTTCATCATTCATAGGAGAGTACAATGAGGAGAGGGAATAGGGACATATAATTCATCCATGTGAACCTCACAGATGCTTGAGCTGCGGGAAGACATGATATGGGCTTATACAACCCAATGGACAACATAGCTTCATGGAGGAGGTTAGTATCTTAGCCCTCTCTATGTTCTTCATCGATATATATTTATTTTGTATATTTTGTATTTAGATCAATATTTTAATGTATGTTGTTTTCCATTTTTTACATCCGAGCAGTAGACCCTCTACGTCGATGGATGCATTAGTGCCTAGCCCCCTCACTAATGCAGTAGTAGAGACATCCTATTCATTGGGTGCACCCCACACATAGGTATGTATCACATTTGATAAATTCACCACAGTCATTTCTTTATTTTATGGAATCCTCAAATTTTTAATGTTCTTGTGTTTCTACAGAATTAGGACTAGGCGATGTCAGGGAATGTCCATCTGGGATGGACAAGTCACCTATGTCACTTGTATCATTGTAGAGTTAAATATTGCATAATTCTAAAATTCTTTGTGTTTATGTTTTTAAATTTTACTATTTGGTACTAATAGTTCAATTTTATTAATATGTATACAGGTTGCAGATATATTTGCTAGCTATAGTACTATTGCACTGCTTGGGAACTTGGGAATTTCTTATGGGTTACATTTCTCTAGGCCTAGGGAGATGCAATCACTTGTACAACATGTGAGGGTCCATCGCATCCCACCCTTGACATCAGTCTTATTGCACACATCCTCAGTGGATTCACATGTAGGGAACCCATCTGCATCACATGTATGTCGCCCACCCCGACCACCATTTCCATCGGCCCCATCGACAAAGGCTACGATATTCAAGGTTGTCTCGAAGGAGGTTGTAGAACCTAGTACTCCATATGCTAGTGAATCTCCATCAAGGCTTGAGATATTCATAGTGAGATAATGCATTAATGATAATTTTTTATGTTTCATGAATTTTATTTTACACATAGTTGTTTAATTTTCTTGACGTCATCCTTGTAACTGATGCAGGGTGGCATCGAAGAGAGATTGGGGTCACGGAGGAGGGTAACACCCTTACAAATGAAAGAAGCATATGTAGTGAGTCTTCTTAGGTTAAATTACAAATTATCATTTCACATTTCTATTAACTCATTAAGGAAAAGAACTTATAACATGGTTTATTCTTTGTGCAGTCTCTAGAGCGTGGAAGAAGGCCTAGTCCTAGAACCTCTCAAGGTCCTTCCTTGAGAAAGAGAAGAAATATATATTTCCATGATGCTCCTAAGGGTGGCGAGGGTGGAAATGGTCAATGATTGACCAACTACTTCCATTTTGTATCTAGGCCACCATATGGATGTTTTTTATGTTAGGGCACTTGTTGTTGACTTGTATATTGGGAACGCATTGCCATTTTGTCAAAAATGTACAATTTAGATGATTTTGAATATATATATATATATATATATATATATATATTTCATGGAATTTTTTTTTATGAATCTCATTGTTTCTTCATTTTATGTTGATAAATATATGAATTTCAAAGTGTTTGAATTCCAAAGTGTATGGATTTTATGTGTATTAATCCCTTAATTTTTTTCTAAATTGATTATAAATACTTGCATTACATATTAAGGAATATATTATGGTGGAAATATTTCTAAGTGATAAATCCATAAGCAATTAATGGTTCTCAAGTAGCATTGCTTGCTAATCAACCATGTATCTCTACATAATTTTTTTTTTTACTGGGGGAATCAGCAACTCACGGTTCTCGTACTCGCGTGACACGGGGTCGATCCCCATCGGCTACCACTATAACCCCAGGTGCAACCACCCAGCCTGCAAGAATGGCGCATGATTAAATCCGGGTGAGAATCGAACATGAGACTTCATTTTACAAATTTCCTTCCATTTACACGGCACTTGCCAATCCGTCTACACCCGTGCAGGCATGTATCTCTACATCATTGATAGATCATTCCTTCTGAATTATTTGCATGAATGTTGTGGATATCCACATTCTAACTCACAACCAACAATATTGACTACCTCTTGAATTATATCCATCTAAATCCAATGACAATCCACACTCAAATAGTGGTCACTTGAAAATATTGTGACCTAAAAAATGGCATATTACAATAATTTATTATAGAAATATTTTTTCTCATTTATCTTCTACATAATTGTAAATACTTAACAATATCAACTCAATGTTATTTCAAATTAACCTCCATAACTAGTACTAGAATTACTCAATTACGAAGATGACATAAGCTAAAATTCAATTATGCAAGTACACAACGTTTGGACAACCCAAAAATTTCAGATATATTTAGCATATGAAGTACATGCACCTACCAATATCTTATCAGGGGCTATTAGAAGTTGGGATATTCAAACCCTAGCGATGGAAACCATAAGATAACATTAGCCAATAGCTCACTCCATTAGATATCATCAACAAGGTAGCATACACAATTCTAAATCCTTTTTGGAACCTACATTTGTTTCCCACACTCATACAATATCAACTCCATGTATATTCTCAATAACAAGCACATTAGGTAGCACTAGGGTTTTCAAATACCACAAAACTCTAACTTCTTCTCTTACCAGAGCTACATGATAAAAGTCTATCTTTTCTCCTCTAGGTATAAGTCTTAGTATTCCTAGTCTCCTTAGGACAAAACCTCCACCTTAGTATTCTCTTGGCATTCATTTGAGAATCGTAGTTGTTAGTTTCTTAGTTTATTCAATCCATAATTTGACCATTTTATAGGGAACACACATTATTCCCCTATTTATATGCATTACATATATAAAATCATTTGATTTATGTGTGACCCTTCATAATTTCCAAAAATACTAGTCAATGACTCATTGATGCACTCATGTTTGTTTAGATTGTGTAGTGGGTATATGTAAATTTTGTTAAACCCATAAATTATTAATAACATGTATTAAGTCTTCCATGATGTCCACTAAACTTATTGATTTTAATCAATAGAATAAGAGATTTAACATGGAAATTATATCTTATAATGGGTATCATTTTCCACCTACAAATAAAGGTTTTGAGGTTAAATTTCATGACACAACATAGAAAGTAATGCTATGCTACCAAAATTCCTCCAGGGAGACTTGAAACCATTATTCTTTTCCCTTGACCATCTATGAGTGTCTATTTTACATTCCTACCCAATTTTTGGGTTAGATCACATAAGGTGACAAAGGACCCCCCCAAACCCAATCCCACAAACCTTCTAATTCCATGCCATTGACATGTCATCTCCATGCCATTTCCATGCCTTTCCAACCCATTCCATGGCATGTCATTTCCATGCCATTACGATTTCCACACCATTTTCATGCCATTACCATGACATTTCCATGACTTTCCTTTCCTTTCCTTTCCTTCCCATGTCATTCCATGCCATGAATTGACTTTGCATGAATTTTCATGCCATGCCTTTCATTTTCTTTCCATGCCATGCATTTCCATGTCATTCATTTCCTTGCCATTCCATGCCATGCCTTTCTTTGCATTGCATTGAATTTCCTTTCCATGTCATGTCATTCCCTACATTTACTTTCCTTTCCTTTCCTTTACATTCTATGACATTCCATTCCTTTCCTTTGAATTCCTTTCTATGTCATTCCTTGCATTTCCTTGCCTTTCCATGCCATGCATTGCCTTGCATTTCCTTGTCTTTCCATGTCGTGCCATGCCTTTCCATGCCAATGCTAATTCTATGCCTTTCCAAGCCATTTCATGCCATGCCTTGTCGTTGCATGCCTTTCCTTGCAATGCCTTGTCTTTGTGTGTCTTTCCTTGCCTTTCCTTGGTATGGTATGGTATGGTATGGTATTCCTTGCCTTGCCTTTCCATGGTATGGTATGGCTTTCCTGGATTTTCCTTGCCAAGCCATGGTATGGTATGCCTTGCCTTGCCATGGTGTTTCTTTCCTTGGTATGGTATCATTGGCATGGTATGGTATGGTATGGTATGGTACTCCTTACCATGTCTTGGCTTGCCTTTCCATGGTATTTTATGGTATGGTATGGTATGGTATGTTATGGTATGGTATGCCTTGCCTTGCCTTGCCTTCCCATGGTATTCCTTGCAAATCAAGGAAATTGAAGGCAAGGCATACAAAATATGCAAGTCAAGGCAAGGCATGTGAAGGAAAGGCATGTGAAGGTAAGGAAAGTGAAGGCAAGGTATGACATGTATTTCCTTGCATTTCCATGCCTTTCCTTTCCATGCCATGATTTTCCTTTCCTTTCCTTGACTTTCCATAACTTTCCATGCCATGCCTTTCCTTTCCATGTCATGCCATGCATTTCCTTTCCCTCACTTTCCATGTCTTTCATTTCCATTCCATGCCTTGTATTTCCTTCACTTGTCATTCCATGCTATGACTTGCCTTTCTATGCCATGACTTTCCATGTCATTCCATGCCTTTCCATGCCATGCCATTCCTTTCCATTCCATGCCATTTCCATGCCAATGCTATTCCTTAGAAATCCATTCCATGCCATGCCATACCTTGCCTTTCCATGCCTTGCCTTTTCATGCCTTGCCTTTCATTTCCATGGTATGGTATGGTATGGTATGGTACTCCTTACCATGTCTTACCTTGCCTTGCCATGGTATTTTATGGTATGGTATGGTATGGTATGTTATGGTATGGTTTTTCTTGCCTTGTCTTTCCTTCCCATGGTATTCCTTGCAAAGCAAGGAAAGTGAAGGCAAGGCATACAAGATATGAAATTCAAGGAAAGGCATGTGAAGGCAAGGAAAGTGAAGGCAAGGTATGACATGCATTTCCTTGCATTTCCATGCCTTTCCTTTCCATGCCATGATTTTCCTTTCCTTTCCTTGACTTTCCATGCCTTTCCTTTCCATGTCATGCCATGTATTTCCTTTCCCTCACTTTACATGTCTTTCCTTTCCATTACATGCCTTGTATTTCCTTCACTTTTCATTCCATGCCTTGTCATTCCATGCTATGCCTTGTCATTACATGCTATGCCTTGTCATTCCATGCTATGCCTTACCTTTCTATTCCATGACTTTCCATGTCATTCCATGCCTTTCCATGCCATGCCATTCCTTTCCATTCCATGTCATTTCCATGCCAATTCTATGCCTTGGAAAGCCATGCCATGCCATGCCATGCCTTGCCTTTCCATGCCTTGCCTTGTCATGCCTTGCCTTTCCTTTCCATGGTATGGTATGGTATGTATTACCTTGCCATGTATTTCCTTTGCATGCCTTTCCTTCCCATGCATTTCATTTGCATGCCTTTCCTTTCCATTCCTTTCCTTTCCATGGTATGGTATGGTATGGTATGACTTTCCTTGCCTAGCCTTTCCATGGTATGGTATGGTATGGTATGAATTTATTTTCCTTTCCTTTCCATGGTATGGTATGGTATGTTATGCCTTGAAATTAAAGTTAAGGCAAGGTATGGAAGGTACAAAAGGAAAGGAAATGAAAGTGAAGGAAAGGCAAGTGAAGGAAAGGTATGCAAGGTATGAAAGGAAATGAAAGGCAAGTGAAGACAAGGAAAGTGAAGGGAAGGTATGCAAGGTATGGAAGGAAATGAAAGGAAAGGAAAGGAAAGGCAAGGAAAGTGAAGGAAATGTGTTCCATGCCATGCCATGCCACGCCTTTCCTTGCCTTCACTTTACATGCCTTGCCTTTCCATGCCATGACTTGCATTGCCTTGCCGTCACTTTCCATGTCATGCCTTCCCATGTGTTTTCTTTCCATTCCATGCCATTCCATGCTTTGAATTAGCTTCACTTTCCATGCCATGCTTTGCAATTTCATGCCATGCCTTTCTTTTCCATGTCATGTCTTTCCTTGCCATTCCATACCTTAGCATGTGATGCATTTCCTTTCCATTCCATGCCTTGCCTTACCTTTACATGCCATGTCATGCCATTCCTTCCCATTCCATGTCTTGTCCTTCCTTTACTTGCAATGCCTTCCCTTTCCATGTCATACCTTGCCATACCATGCCAAGCCTTGCCTTGCCTTCACTTGTCATGCCATGTCATGCCATTCCTTGCATAAATGAACAAGTTTAATACCTTAATGAACAATTTTAATATGCAAATAATGCTTGTACTAAATTAAAAATTTTAATACGTAAAAATTACAATCAAACGATTCGTTAAGCATGTAATTCTACAATTTGTTATCCCATATATCTTAGATAAAAATACTTGCATGAGGATTTCAATGTGATAACATAATATCTCTTTATTCATATATATAAGGTATCTTCATAGTTGTCAAACATGGATTATCATAATTAATAGGATTTACCTAGACCTAGATGTATGCGTAGACCTAGACCTAGATCTAGACATTTCCTTGCCTTGCAATCTCATGCCATGCTTAACCTTGTCATCTCTTGCCATTGATTTCCTTGTCTTGCCTTGATTTTCCTTTCCTTGCATTTCCATACCAACATGTCCCTGAATGGCTTGGGGAGGCAAGTTGCAACTTGCATTAAAAATAAAACCAGGATTCGAATGGGAGAACTGTTAGTTTCATTGGATCCAGAGAACCGGTTTTCTTCTAGTGGGGCCCTTCCATTGTTATTCCGTCGACTGAAAAACCATTTTTGGAGTATCTTTAGCACTAGGGTTTTGCTCAATGAGGCATAGTGAAATTTTTGAAGAGGAGGTCGATTTTAAAGAACACTTTGTGGGGCATTTATGGGTAGTGTAGTAGCATGGGCCTTGGAAAAATAGACTTGCAGGATCTTACAGAACTTTGTTATGCTGCTCGGTTTGGATTTTATGCCCCCAGACCAAATTGGTGACATGTACCTGAATGGATTGAGGAGGCGAGTTTCAAGTCATGATAAAAATTAAACCGAGACTCAAATAGAAAAAAATTCAGCTATATTGGATCCAGAGCACCGATTTTCATCTATTGGGGCCCCTCCCTTATAATTTTGTCGACCGAAAAACCATTTGTTGGAGTATCTAAAGCACTAGGGTTTTTCTCAATGAGGCATAGTGCAATTTTGAAGAGGAGGTATATTTTAAAGAACATTGTGTGGGGAGTTTTTGGGTACTGTATTTGTTTAGACCTTGGCCAAACATACTTTCAGGAGCTTACGAAACTCTATTATGCAACTTGGTTTGGATTTTTTGCCCTCAGACCAAATTGGCCACATGTCCTTAAATGACTTGAAGAGGTGAGTTGAAACTTGCAATAAAACGCAAACCAGGACTTGAATGGAAAACTTGTCAGTTGCATTGGATCTAGAGCATCGATTTTAATCTAGTGGGGCTCCTCTTCTACCATTCCATTGACCGAAAAAACATTTGTTGAAGTATCCCCCGCACTAGGGTTTTTCTCAGTGAGGCATAGTGCAATTTATGAAGAGGAGGCAAATTTTAAAGAACCCTTTGTGGGGCATTTTTTTATAGTGTAGTAGCATGGGCCTTGTAAAAAAATATTTGAAGGAGATTATGGAACTCTGTTATGCTTCTTAGTTTGCATTTTATGCCCCAGACCAAATTGGCCACATGTTCCTAAATGGATTGAGGAGGCAAGTTGCAGCTCACGATAAAAATAAAATAGGAACTTGGATGGACAAACCGTTAGCTGCATTGGATATGGAGCATTGGGTTTCAACTAGTGGGTTCCCTCGGTTTTCATTTTGTTGATCGAAAAAAAAATTGTTGGAGTATCTCTGGCATTAGGGTTTTTCTCAATGAGGCATAGTGTGATTTCTTAAGAGGAGGTCAATTTTAAAGAACACTTTTTGGGGTATTTTTGGGTAGTGTATTCACATGGAAAATGGCCAAACAGACTTGCAAGATATTACATAACTCTATTAGGCTTCTTAGTTTTAATTTTATGCCCCTAGATCAAATTGGCCACATGTCCCTGAATGGCTTGAGGAGGTGACTTGCAACTCGTGATAAAACTCAAATCGAGACTCGGATGGAAAAACCATTAGTTGAATTGGATCCAAAGAACCTTTTTACAGTTAGTGGGGCCCCTCCATTGTCATTCAATTCACCAAAAAAACATTTTTTGGTGTATCTGCAACACTAGGTTTTGTCTCAATGAGGCATAGTACAATTTCTGAAGAGGAGGTTGATTTTAAAAAACACTATGTGGGGTGCTTGTGGGTAGTATAATCATGTGTTCCTTGTCCAAACTGACTTGGAGGAGATTACAAAACTTTTTTAGGGTGCTTGGTTTGGATTTTATGCCCCCAGACCAAATTGGCCACATGGTCACTAAATGTCTTGAGGAGGCAAGTTGCAACTCGCGATAAAACTCAAACTGAGACTCATACAGACAAACCATCAGTTTCATTGGATTTAGAGCACTAGGTTTCATCTATTGGAGCTCCTCCATTATCATTCCGTCGAATGGAAAACCATTTGTTGGAGTATCTCCGACACTAGGTTTTTTCTTAATGAGGCATAATGTGATTTTTTAAGAGGAGGTCGATTTTCAAGAACACTGTGCGGGGTGTTTTTGGGTAGTGAAAGAAACAAGCCAACAAAGTGAAAGAAACAATGTATACTTTGTTGGATCATGTTGTCATTGATGCCAATGGTTTGATTGATTGATGTCAAGTGATTGATTGATGTTAAAGGATTGATTGATTGATTATTGATGTAATATAATATGTATTGTCCTTGATGAGAATGCATAGATGCAGATTGATCAATGAGTTGTCATTGATACATGATGAAGATGGATCGATGTGGTTCC
>ML799272.1:146419-161705 GCA_009831015.1 Picea engelmannii
CTGTGTACGTGTATGATTGTTCATTTGTTCATTGCCTATTTACTCTGCAGTTATTGGATAATAATGATTCATTGATATAACACTTGGATTATATGGTTTTATTGCTCTATTACTGATTCACCCCCCCTCTCAGTAATCCAACATACTTAACAAAACCCATGTGTGTGATCAAGGAGTCATACAAAAAAATAAGACCAATTTTATCGGAAAGAAAAATATCACTGTATTAAAGAATGTGGAAGAAAGATACAACCAGATGCCTTCATGTTGTCAGGTTCCTTCCAACAGTTCCTTTCTTCCCACACACTTATTCTCCATGGATTATGATATCAACAATCTATCTTGACAAAGCAAAGATCAAAGCCAACATACAAGCTCCAAAAACTCCAAGCTACAAAACTAAAGAACTTTTCCAACTCCAAAAGCTAGCCAACTAACTTTCCCCATGAGAAATCCTCTCATTTTATAGGATGAAAAGGATAGGGTGAGGAGGTTATAATGATCCCATGAGATCAAGGATGCGAATCATATCCAAACTGATCGGAGGCCAACTCTCCCTCAAAGCTTCTCTTCGAGAAGGATCGAGAAGATTCTCTTTTTCCTTTGTACAGAAAATCGTTGCACCCTTAATACTGAGCAGAGTGTGATGTAGTCACAAGCCAGTGTGGTGCAGCTTGCGAAAATCCTAGATCTTCACACCCTTAACACTGAATGGAGTGCGACGATCCCTCTTTATAATTTTTTTACAAAGGAAAAGATCATACTTATCTTTTTGGGAAAATTCATCTTCATTCTTCTTCAGGGATTGAGGAAATTGATCCTTATAAAGACAAACGATAGGTTTACATCATTAATGGTCATACGGGTGACAAAAATAATGTGTAACAGTGAGCCCCCCAAAGTATGAAGTTAGAACAGAGTGATAGATGAAATACTTTGTCGAGTGTGTGTTGGGAACACGGAACATGTCAGTCGGAAACCTGCCAACAAATAAGGAAATCTAGTACAATAATATCTTCATCATTGAGGTAGGAATTCCCATACTCAGAATACAAATGAATTAAAGAATAAATGCTAACATGAAAAGATCCATGTCAAGTAAGATAGGTCATGGCCACAAACCATACATTGTGGATCTATGCCATTATGACTCAAATCTCAACATAGACACCAAAAACACACTGTGGATATATGTGTTAAAGAATCAAATTTGAACATAGCCACGAGACATACACTGTGGATCTATGCAACAGTAAAATATGAATATAATCCAACACAACTTGAATCTGTCAGAAAATATTTAGGGTCTTCATCTCCACCACTCTATAGTACAAATCTAACCATGTGAATACATGTGATGAATTCGAACATGGTAGAAACCACTTGATTATAGGTCATTTATGAATACCATTAACAAGTGCGAGGGAAATAACCATTAATGTTAATGACTCCCAAGGTACACTAGTACAATCCAATGGGTGTGAATTTGTGAGATGAAATTGAACACTCGACGAAATATCCCGATCAGGGGCCAATAATGAAAGCCCACTGTCGAAAGAGAGGAAACATACCATTGAGGTATGCAAGTTTCAAGGTACCAATTATTTTGTAAGTCTAATTCCTGGATAATGATTTGAAGTTGACAAGAAAAGACTCATCATAGGAGGGCCTTAATATCCCCCATCAATGACATGAAACAAGTAAAATGATTTGAGGTAGATCAAAGTAACAAGTGATTCAGGACCGACTCAAGGATGGTCGACGCAATAGAAGGCTTAAGGACTAGATAAATGGCTAAGACAATAGAAGGCTTTTCGGGTTGAACTTCTTTTTGAACATACTGATGACACGACAATTGTCTTGGAAACACTGACTCAACAACAGGGATCACATACCAAATTTTAATATTATAAAGGAGTATGATCAAGAGACAAGAGGATTTTCCAACCTAGACACAAAGTAAGTGAAAGGGTGTCATGTTCAAAAGTGACTCTTCCATAGCATACAGGTTTAGACACATTTCTTTCCCAATTTCCCCCACCATTTCTGGCAGGTACCTCTTTATTTTTATGCAATCTTGAGGAGGATAACATATGCTTGTAATGTAATCTCATCCTTCGGATGAGTCCCTCAGAGTATTTTTAACGAACCTTAGGAAGGACCGGTTCAGTCCCATATGGGCCTTTAGATGCTTGTTTTATGAGTCCAAAGAAAGAAAACTCAGGGGTTTTTCATGTTTAGAGATTTTGGAAAACACTTAAAGAAAACTCCAAAATGTCTTTTTTCGTAAGGTAGTCTAATGAGACCAAAAAAGAGATAAACTATCTCTCAACGGATGTCTTCTTAAAATACTTTAACGAGTGTTAAAAGAATAAGATCACTCGACAATATTTGCATGTTTAGAGAGTCTGAAAAAATCTTAAAGGGAACTCCAGGGGGTTCCTTTTTCATATAACCTTTACGAGTCTAAAAAAGTGATAAAAGTTTACTCGGTTACATTCTGAGGTATTTACGATCATGAAAAAGAACAAAGACTAAGATCAGGATTGTTTTCATTTTTACACAAGGTTAAAACAAAAAAAACTATGTTTGGGATAGATTTTATTTTTACACAAGCTTAAAACCAGCCAAAACTATGCTTGGACCTCCTTTCATTTTTACACAAGATTGAACCAGTGGAAACTATGCTTTAGATAGGTGGTTTCATTTTTACACAAGCTTGAACCAAAGAAAACTATGCTTCTGACTTCCCAACACATTATCCAGGGATGGTTGGTACTTTTCCCCCAACTTAAGAAGCTATCGGCTTAACTTCAGTATGAAGTCCAGAGGCTAGAAGCATTCCCCCCCAAGCTTCGTTTCATCCAAAGTCACACTCGGATGGAATGAAGCTTCAAATACTTGACTCAATCGAGGAGGGGAGAAATCTATTTCATTTTTTAATGAGTTTTCCACCGAGAAGAAAACTATGCTCGAGAATCCAAGTTCAATCCCTAGACCTTTGTTTCATTTTTTAACGAGTTTGATACAGAAACAAGAACTATGATCATAATATCTGTTTGATTTTTTAACAAGGTTTCCACAGATACGAAAAACTATCCTCATATTTGGTTTCATTTTTTAATGAATTTTAAATCATAAAACCATGCTCAACACTCTCTTCTTGATCATGGCTTCCAAGAGGAAAAATCTATGGAAGGACACCATGTCAACAGACCAAACTCGATCATGGCTTCCAAGAGATGTTCACTTGATGGAAGAAACACACTCTCGAAGGAAGACATTTCAAGGGCCGTGATATGGGTAAGTAGGTCAAGCTCCAATAACTCTATCGAAGAGATCACTGTGTCAACTACCGGATCTAAGTCATAAGAGATTCGAGACTGAGCTTACAGTGAGAGGCTCATCTCCATCGGAAGACAAAGGAATGGGAAACAATGCCACATAATTGACCTGTGGTGGGGGCGATACCGTCTGCATATAAGAACCATTTAAGGATGTCATCAAGTCAGGACCAACAAACGAAAGTTGATCAATAGTCACAATTCTTCCATCGTGAGGAAAATATATCACATGAAAAAGAGTGGACATGATATCTATCATGGAAAATAAATAATCTCTCCCAAAGATTAAATCTAAATCCAAGGGGTCTTGGACTACCATAAAATCAATAAACATAGTTTTCCCTTCCAAAGTTATGGGAAACTGAGGAAGGAATCCTAAAGGGTGACTGGTTCTTCTAGTAAAAGCTAACAAATTCTGCGTAACTGGCACAAGCTGAGGATAACCCAAAGCTTGCCAAGCAATAGAGGACAAAATAATAACGAACGCACCTTCATATATTAGTGTCTGATCGACGTACCGACCACAAACCTGTACGGTAATATTGAAAGGAATGTGAGAGGGAAGATAAGGTCCAGTTAGCACACCCCAGTCAAAAAGGATGAACTCATTACTTGGAGGGGGTTCCATGGGAGAAGGAGGAATGCCCCTTAGAACGATATATTTTGTATCAACGAGAAAAACATGGGATGTATCGGGTTTACTCTCTAGTGAGAGATTAGGATTGATCGATGACGAGATTAGATTGACCACTTGAGTTGCATTCCCCGAGGGGAGAATGGGGTCAACAGAAGGAAACGAATTGATCACTTTGTCAACCAGTGCAACTAAGGACGTGACCAGATTGACTACATGATCAACCAGACTGACCGACGAAGGGACCATATTGATCATTCCATCAACTACAGGTCGGTTGAGAGTAAGGTTGCGGTAAGAAGCCAGAAGTTGAGGTTGGGAAATAGTCATGTCTTCTAGTAATTTCAAGGCTCCATCCATATGAAGGAAAAGGTGAGTTTGATGACTCCTTCTCAATAACATACACGGGAACTTGACTCCACTTTTCTTCTTCCCAACGGTATCCTGACTAGTTGACGGGAGTTCATCAACATGTTGTTCATAGGTTGATGACATGGGTTGGTGAGGGTGTGTATACCATGCTTCTATAACCTTGGATAGACTAGGGAAATCCCTAATAATATGGCTACTCTTACAAAGCCTTGAAGGGTACTTAGTCTTACTGGGTGTTTAGGTGATCTTGGAATCATAAACACTCTCATAATGATTATCAGTAACTCATGGTTTTCCAACATTTCTAGAAGCAGTTGGAAGGTTGGACCCTTCCTTATTATTCTTCTTCTTAATCTTCCTTTTCTTCTTATTCTTATCCACCGAGTTACTAGCTTCAGATCTTTCAATCAGCGAAGAAAATGAAACAGAAGAAGACCTTGCAAGTGGAGAAGGTGAAGAAGGTGAAGGATCAACATGAGGTTGATTCCCTTGGGGGGAAGTTCTTACAACCTAAGCACTAGTTTCATTCAGGATTACCTGAGTGGAAAAAAACCATATCGATAATCTAATTCTGAGACCTGGAAGGCTCAAAGTAGCGATGTGAGGAGGAACGATGTTTCTGTGAAAAGGAAAAACAAAAGGTTCCCCTAGAAAATGGATTCCTTCATTGGTTGTTCCGAGAACTGACGCCA
This sequence comes from Picea engelmannii, assembly GCA_009831015.1. Classification (NCBI taxonomy): domain Eukaryota; kingdom Viridiplantae; phylum Streptophyta; class Pinopsida; order Pinales; family Pinaceae; genus Picea; species Picea engelmannii. The sequence goes on from ML799272.1 coordinate 151,462, forward strand.
TTAAACATAGATCCAAACTAGAGTCTGCTAGGGCAAACAAACAACACATTCTAAAATTCTAAGAAGCAAACAAGCAAACAAAACCGTCTTATAATGAACGCACTAGTTGGTGATGAAATCCAACATCACGGGAACAATGTACAAAGGGGATTAGATAAAGTAGGTGGAAAAGTTACGTTGAAGACATGCTTAATAGACTTACACCCTGGTGCAAGCTCTGACACATAAACATGGGTATACCCTCCAAAGAGCCTGAGTGAGTTTGGCCAACGTCGATTCCATGTACCATGAAGACTTTCCCCTCCATAATCACCTTGTGTAAAGACTCTAGAAATATAGGATACTAAGGTTACCAATTACGAAAATGATGTTCGGGGAAGCATTCTACAGTCCGATGCATGCGCAAGGGCAGGGTATCTAAGCTTGAGATCACCTCAAGAAGTCCCGCATGGGATTTTCTTCTCAAGTGACCCCCAATAATACGCGCAATCTCTACACTAAGACCAACAAAGTAGGGTGAGTAACTTTGTAGGCCCTAATGTGACCTCATTATTGACCCTTTTCTTAGAAGGGATTCCCAGGACAAAATGTATCAAGTGGATTTAACTCTCCCTATCACAAGATACTATGTTTTTTTACATATTTGGAAAGTTATCTTTCACACCTATTCCAAATCCCTACACGCTAAGATAATGTAGGTTTTCCACCAAAAAATACAAAAATGTCTAATCAATTTTTATGAGAGATTTATTTTAAGGATGTTGTTTACTCAAGAGGAAAATGTCATGGACCAAATTATGTGTTCACAAACTCTAAATAATTCAAAGAAAATGAGAATGCAAATATTTCACTTCGATGAAAGCTATATTACGAGAAGGAGAAAATGTTTATCATTCCCAGATGCAAAATGTCCCAAAGTTTTATTAAATTCATCAATATAGAGATCATCAATAAATGATCCAAAGAGACTGTACACCAATACATGATTCTTGGCCCCCCTAAGAATGCCAAAAACCATGTAATTTCGCTACTTCAAATGCAAATATACCCCCACTCTAATGCAAAGCAAAAAATTAAAAAAACATTGTTTCAAAGATAGCTAAAAGTAGATTCAAATTTGTCAAGGACACTGTAATCAGACTAAACAAATCACCCCAAACACTTGTCACGGATCTGGGCAAGGAAAACCACCAAAAATTATTTTTTCACACAATTGTCACAGGCTATCAGACTAACATAGTGCAACGATCCCTGATCGTCGCAGGTAACTGAAGACCATAGTGCGGCGATTTTTCACTGTCTCTCACAGTAGGAGTGCCTCGATCCTAAATAATTGCACTGTCCCTCAAATGAAGGTGCAACGATCAAAGGAAAAATGGAAAAAATAAAAGTAAGAAGGTTTTTCCAGTGAAGTTTAACAGTCAGAGAGTCAATCTGGATCTCCCAGTGAAACAAAAAACAAAACCCAGGAAATCAAAGAAATAAAGCAAGACAAACTAAGAAAACAATTCTCTCCCTTGTATGGTCTCCAATTTTGTTATCGAACAAATTGGTAAGTGCAGACACAAACATATCTCCCTATTTTTACCTTGAAACTAGAACAAAACAAGACAAAATATAAAACTTTCCCTAAGTTTTAATTATCAAGCATACTAACTAACAAGAGATAAATGAAATGCCTTTTAAATGTCATTTTTCCTCACTAGTGTCATCCTCACTCCATTCCAAGGCCTATGGGATGTTTAACCTATAAAAATACACAAGCCAGCGAAGTGAAAGAAACAACGTATACTTAACAAAACCTACGTATGTGATCAAAGAGTCATATAATAAAATAAGACCAATTTTAGGGGAAAGAAATATATCACTGTATTAAATAATGTGGAAGAAAGATAAAACCAGATGCATTGATGTTGTCAAGTTCCTTCCAATAGTTCCTTGCTTCGCACACAATTATGCTCCATGGATTATGAGATCAAAAATCTATCTTGACACAGCAAAGCTCAAAGACAACATACAAGCTCCAAAAACTCCAAGCTACAAAACTCAAGAACTTTTCCAACTCCAAAATATAGCCAACTAACTTTCCCCATGAGAACTCCTCTCCTTTTATAGTATGAAAAGGATAGGATGAGGAGGTTAGGATGATCCCATGAGAATAGGGATGCAACTCATATCCAAACCAATTGGATGCCAACTCACCCTTGAAGCTTCTCTTCTAGAAGGATCGAGAAGATTCTCTTTTTCCTTCATACGAAAAATCATCGCATCCTTAATACTGAGCAGAGTGTGACAACATCGCAGTCTAGTGTGGTGCATCCTGCGACGATTTGATATCATCACACCCTTAACACTGAATGAAGTGCAACGATCCCTCTTTATAATTTTTTTACAAAGGAAAATATCATATTTATCTTTCTGAGAAAATTCATCTTCAGGGATTGAGGCAATTGATCCTTCTAAAGACAAAGGATAGGTTTAAATCATTAATGTTCATAAGGGTGACAAAAATAATGTGTAACACAATGAAAGTGAAGGCGTGACAAGTGAAGTCAAATGAATGAAAGTGAAGGCATGGAAAGTGAATGCAAGGCGATGCAAGTGAAGGAAGGGAATGTGAAGGAAAGGAAAGGAAAGTGAAGGCATGGCAAGGAAAGGAAAGGAAAGGCATGGCAAGTAAAGGTATGAGAATGAAAGGAAAGGCATTGCATGGAAAGAGAAGGCATGGAAATACAATAATTCCATATAAATTCAAGGCAAGTAAAGGCAATTGAAGGAAAGTGAAGGCATGGAAAGTGAAGGAAAGTGACGGCAAGTGGAGGAATGGAAAGTGAAGGCATGGCATGGCATGGGAAGGCAAGGCAAGGCATGGAAAGGAAATGAAAGTGAAGGCATGTAAAGTGAAGGTAAGGAAAGGAAAGTGAAGGCATGACAAGTGAAGGCAAGGCAAGTGAAGGCATGGCAAGTGAAGGCAAGGCAAGGAAAGTGAAGGCATGCCATGGCATGGGAAGACAAGGAAAGGCATGGAAAGGAAATACAAGGCAAGGCAAGTGAAGGAAATGCAAAGCATGGAAAGGCATGGAAAGTGAAGGCATGGAAAGTGAAGGAAAGTGAAAGCATGGAAAGTGAAGGAAAGTGAAGGCATGGCATGGCATGGCATGGCATGACAAGGAAAGGCAAGGCATGGAAAGAAAATGAAAGTGAAGGAAAGTGAAGGAAAGTTGTAACACCCCAATTTAATCCCTATGAACTTGTAATGTCCCCCACCTCTTGATGAAGAGGTTTGGAAGACTGAGTGGTCTAGGTGTCCCCACTAGGCCATAGTCTCACACTGAGGGGAAGGGTCAAACAAACTAAGGTTATATTCTTAAGTTGACTTGATAAAAAGGTGAAAAAAAGTTAAACGATAACTCAATGAAGAAATAGCAGTGTTGGAGGTTGAGTTAGGAATTAACCCTAGGGTTAACCTAACTCAACAAAAAAATAGAATAAAAGTATAAAGGAAAGGTTGGGGCGTACCTATGAGGCATTCTGGATTTTGGTAGTTGCTTGTTGATGCTCTTGAGCATACAGTTTGAGGGTTTTGATGTTACAAACCCTTGTGAACAACTCAGTGGTGAAAGACCCACTCACCTTGTTCCAAGATTGGTCTCGGGGATGAAATACTCCACCCACACCATTCTACACTCATCACAGATCCATCTATCGATTCAAGAGAGCAGTAGGGCCGTACTATTCAAGGATTTCTAGCTTGAAGAAGAGTTTGATCCAGCCAATTGGGAGAGCCTTGGTTCTGTTTACGGGTCCTTGACCAACATTTTGGAGGCTTTCTTGAAGATTTATTACCATCAGATCTTCAACTACAGATTGGGACGACAATGAGGCAAGGAGGATGTCTTGTGATTCAGTATTTCTCAGATCTAGGGAGTTATACCTAGGATCTAAACCTGAAACTTCTCCTAAGGGGTTATCACAACCCAATATATCATACCATATAATTTCATAGGTTTGGGAGGTGTTCCACATAAAAAATGAATTATTGATATATTCAGGGCTTCAGGAGGGCACAAGTTGTATTAGGGTTTCAACCATTGGAGGAGGAGGATTGAGTATTTGAGATTCAGACTTCTGGGAGGGGTTTACCTGGCCCTGATCTACATTCTAGTGGATTTTGGCACAGATTGGACATCTCCCTTAGCTAGGCCAAAATATTGGCCTCTTATCATCCAGCAGGACATACCAGCAGCCCAGGGGGGTTGGACGTTCACTTGCTATTGGCACCTTGGGTATTCACATTGTATTCAGCCTTTGGAGGATTATTTTTTATTGTTGGGAGCATTTTGCAGCAGCTCATATCATCTATCTATTGGAGCCATCTAAGGACCATTCCAGATCTGCTCTATATTGTATCAGGTTCATGCTTTTTCATAATAAAGGTCAGATCTATGATTGTGTTTCCCATATCTTGAGTATTGTTGTGATATTGCATGTATTGAGTAGATCTTGTATGAACTATGAATAGATAATTGAAATAAACCCTAAGACCAAAATATCGATAGCCACCTGCATACCAAATAATTAATAAACAAGTCAGTAGTAGTTAGTGGTTTCAAGAAAAAAAAATTGGCTTGGGATCATTACAGTGGTATCAAAGGTCTGATCCTCTCATCCTGTGAGGATTAGCACATGAATAGGTACAATGGTATCTACATGGGCAGAAAGAAGAAACAGGCAAGTGAAACAAAGGCCGAAATGGAGGGTTCAGGTGAGGAAGGTGAACCCCAGGGCTTGGCGTACTTGGCAAAATAATTCAATAAATCCATAAACCAAACAGAAAGTAAATTGGTCATCCACCCACAGGAGAACTATGACATAACACGCAGAGGACAAGCCGAAATTATTGAGACCTTGAAAAAGGTAGATGATAACCTGAGGAAGGTGATGAGAACCAGACTAGGATAGCCAAAATATTGCTACATATGACTCATAAGGGGAAAGGTCTAGAGATATATGAAAACAGAGAGACTGGTGGTTCACAGAGTGCAAACAGGTATAATCTAGAAAATGCTCCCAGATATAACTCTGAGCATATTCCCTATCATCAGTCTGAAGGGAACCATGGAGGAGGCATCCCACATGGGAAAATGGGTAGCATGGCTACCCATAGACCATACTTACCCACGTTCACATATGTACAGGCACAACAGGAACAAGTGGATGATTTTGTTGAGAAGATGGCTCAGTGTACCAGGGAGTACCATGAGCTAGACTTGGTGATTCAGAGATAGATCTATTTGGATCAATACTGGCAATTTGAGTTCATAAACAAACCCAGGCCGAACCATAGAAGCAATTATGATTTGGAACGAAGGGTAGGGAAGATAGAGATCCCATACTTTGATGGTATGGCCAAGATGACAACACAAACGTGGGTATAGAACTTGGATACTTATCTACAACTTAACCCCATGAGAGAGATGGAATCCATCAAGTTTGTCACCATGTACCTAGATGGAAAAGCTCATGATTGGTGGTACCTTGGATTGACCACACTAGGCCACAGTCAGATCATGGCATACACAGATTTCACTCAAAGGCTCATTGACCATTTTGACCAGGGGGATCCAGAGTTGCATTTCAGGGAGCTCACACAGCTCAGACAGACAGGGGCACTAGAGGTATACATTGAAGAATTTCAGAGGCTAGCGGTCATGGTGCAAGACATCTCATCAACCAGACTTATGATGTTGTTTACTAAAGGTTTGATGGAACCCTTGAAGGGTTGGGTGAAGGATTTCAAGCCTACCAATCTACATGATGCTATTTGGAGGACAAGGGACCTAGGACCAGCTACCAAACCAAAATTTATCCCTAGACCACCTCTTAACACAAGAGGAAGAGATCAAAGACCTCCTTTGAACCCGGGAGTACGTGACCCAAGGGGGTTTGACAGGGGTCGTGGCAGAATAGATGACAACACTAGGAGGGAACTGAGGAGGAAGCAACTCTGCTTCATGTGCAAAGAACCATGGAACCCATAACACAAGTGCATGGGCCGTGGCCATTTACACTACATAGAGGTGACTTTAGACAATGAGGAGGAGGAAGATTATGGTCAAATACAGAACATAGAGGACAAAACCACATAGGAAGCAGAAGAAGAGGTCCCAAAACAGGACAATACGACTAGGGGGAAAGCCACCTTGGCATCTATCAGTGAGGTGCCCAAATTCAACACCTTCAGGATGAGGGGGGTCTTGCAGGGACATAAAGTATCAATATTGATTGATGGGGGAGCCTCTCACAACTTCATTGACTCAACCTTGTTGAAGAGGAGACATATACCCACGGTAGAATTTGAAGGGTTCAAGGTAGAGGTGGCAGGTGGTAGCACTATGCCTTGTGACAGGTACATTCCAGGTATGAAGCTCACCTTGGGAAGGCATGAGCTAAGACAAGACGTCTATGTGATGGACCTTCTGGACAATAACATCATCCTAGGAGTTCAGTGGCTCAACACATTAGGTACAATCACCACCAACTACAAGACCATGGAGATTTCTTTTACAGAGGAGGATGGATGAAAGGTAGTGCTTAGAGGCATGACAGGTAATTTTTCTAGGGTAGTTACGACCAAGAGGATGGAAGCCATATTCAGGAGAGAGGAAATTGTGTATGCAGTTGAATGTAGGATTTCGGCATGTGTGGATGAGAAGGGTATGTTGCACTACACCCCAGAGATCAAAGAGATCGTTGACAGACACCACAAGGTGTTTGGGCCGATTCCTCCAGGTGTGCCACCAGATAGGGGGTTTGAGCACATCATTGAACTAGAAGCAGGGGCTAAACCAGTCATCACCACACCATATAGGCATCTAAGGAAGTATAATGACGAGATAGAGAAGGCCATCAAGTAGCTTCTAGACATGGGTTACATCAGGCCAAGCTCTAGCCCTTTTGCTTCTTCAGTAGTCTTGGTCAAGAAGAAATATGGGAGTATGCGGATGTGCATTGAATTCCGAGCCTTGAATAAAAATACGATAAAAAACAGGTACCCTATACCTAGGTTGATGAGTTGCTAGACGAACTGCATGGATCTGTCTACTTCACAAAGATTGACCTTCATTCTGGCTACCATCAAATCAAGATGAGGCAGGAGGATATCTCAAAAACACCTTTCAGGTGTCATTACAACCATTATGAGTTCTTGGTGATGCCCTTTGGGATAACCAATGCCCCAACCATGTTTCAATATTGCATGAACCATGTGTTCAACAAACAACTGGGGAAACACTTGTTAGTATTTTTTGATGACTTGCTCATTTACAACAAGACGTGGGAGGAACACCTTTGGCATGTGGACCAAATCATGTCTATCATGGAGGAACATTCATTGTATGCTAAGGAATCCAAGTGTGAGTTTGGGATGATAGAGGTACTCTACTTGGGACACATCATTGGAGAAAAGGGGGTACAGGTACATCAGGAGAAAATAAAAGCCATTATGGAGTGGCCTACTCCTAAGACACTCACAGAGTTAAGGGGATTCCTAGGCATATACACGTACTACAATAAATTTTTCAAGGGGTTTTCTCAATTGTGTACACCCTTGACCGATTTGACTAAAAAGGGGGCCTTAAAATGGAGCAAAGAAGCTCAAGCTATGATGGAGAAAATGAAAAAGGTGATCAGTACATGCCTAGTCCTAGCCCTTCCAAATTTCGACCTGCCTTTCACCTTGGAGTGTGATGCCTCAGGGGAAGGTATAGGGTCTGTACTGATGTAGAATAGGCCCCCTCTTGCCTATGAAAGTCGAAAACGCAAGGGTCCTGAGATGCTTTACAACATTTATGACAAAGAAATGTTGGATATCATGCATGCACTAGCCAAATTTCGACAATATTTGGTAGGTGCATGGTTTGTGGTCAAATCAGATCATAATAGTCTTAAATGCCTATTGGAGCAAAAGGAATTGAATGAAAGGAAGCAAAAATGGGTAAGCAAAATACAAGCCTATGACTTTGACATTGAATTCGTCAAAGGGAAGAACAACGCGGTGGCTGATGCATTATCTAGGAGGCCATCCATTTTCACCATGATAGGGATGTTAGTTGACTAGAAGGACCACTTGGTGGTGGAGTATGCAAAGGATCAGTTCACTTGTCAGCTATTGGAAAGACAAATACAGGATGATAACTTCAGGATCGTGAAGGACCTCATCTATTACAAGGGCCGAATTTTCTTGGTTCCTGGATCGGCTTTCAAGGCCAAGGTAGTACATGCGTGTCATAACTTACCAGTGGTAGGGAACCAAGGGATTAGTAAGATGTACAGACAGGTGAGAGAGAGGTTCTCATGGAAGGGCCTCAAGGAAGATGTGATTAAGCATGTCAAAGAGTGCACTACATGCCAATAGAACAAGGATGAGCACACTCACCCAACATGACTACTGCAACCCTTACCCATTCTGAAGAACAAGTGGGAAAGCATATCCATGGATTTCATCACCGGCTTGCCCAGAGGGCAGGGGAAGGACTACATTTTCATAGTAGTGGATAGGTTGACGGAGTTTTCACACTTCTTCTCCATAGCCACAGACTTCAGTGCAACACAGGTGGCCCAACTATTTTTCATAGAGGTCTTCAGGTTGCATGGCCTACCCAAGACCATTGTCAGTGATAGGGATAACAGGTTCATGACGTTTTGGTAGGAATTGTTCATAATAGTTGGCACAGCCTTGACCCCTAGTACCAACTATCACCCTCATATGGATGGTCAGACTGAAATGGTCAACAAATGGGTGGAAGGATACCTCAAGAATTACGTAGCAGGACAACAAAAAGCGTGGGTTAGATGGTTGGATTTGGGAGAATACTACTACAACACCACCCATCATGTATCCATGGGCATGACACCATTCAGATCCTTATACAACTATGATCCAATCTCCTTTGTGGATATTGCCTTTGGGGGAAGCAAGGCACCAATGGTACAAGATTGGGTACAACATAGCCAAGACATCCTCAGAGAGTTGAAGGATCATCTACTGAGAGCACAGAACTAGCAGAAGGTCTGATCGGACAAGCACAGAGTGGAGAGTACTTTTGAGGTTCGTGACTTAGTCTATCTAAGACTCCAACCCTATAGACAGGCTTCTATAAAAATAAGCGGAGAAGAGAAGCTACAACCACGCTTCTTTGGGCTCTACAAGATCAACATAAGGATAGGGGTCATAGCTTATGAGATGGAGCTTCCACAGGGCAGTTGAATACACAACGTCTTCCATGTATCCTACCTGAAGAAGGCCATTAGCCAACACATCATTCCCATTGAGACACTACCTCCCATGGAGAAAGAAGGATATCTTGTGTTGATTCTGGAAGAGATACTGGAGGTTCGAGAGAAGAGGTTTAGGAAGAGAAGCATCAAGGAGTATTTAATCAGGTGGAAAGATCTACCCATTGAGGATGCCATGTGGGAGAATGAACATGTTATAACCCTATTATTTATAGGATCAACTGGTGACTGAAATGTTATCTCTTTAGTGTTTTTGTTTGTCAAATGATTTTTCATTCTGCAAATAATTTGAGGAAAAAAAAGAAAAAGAATAAATGAGGGCATAAAAGAAATTCAATAGAGCCCCATGCAATAACAATAACTTGGTCCATACCTTTCAAGCATGACCAAGCTCTTTTAAATTAATGTTGATAGGAGTAGTGAATAAGCTTGGCTAAACTGTTTAATCTTAGCCAAGTGATCTAGGTTAGTTAGTGAATAAATCTGACCAGACTGCCTAATATTGGTCAGATAGCCCTGGGATAGAGTAATTTCTTAGTCCAACAGTTTAATCTGGGCTAATTGTCATAGGTAATTAGGTTAGAACATAGGGTAGTTTTCTTTATTTCAATAAAACTAGCTCGATGATCAATGTTTAACCATGTCTTTGAGGTTTAAAAGTTTTGATGTCTAACCCCTTGGTGATAGAAACATGAAAACGTTTGGGAAAACCCACGATATGCACTTATCCTAAATTTTTCTGGGCGCATATGCCTTCGCGCTCATAATTATGCACAGCTCATGTATGAACGGATCAGATGTTCGCACCCAGATCTACAGTGGACAAGTCTTTCCGAACCCCCTCGACCATTCTACCTTTAATGGTGGGGGGGGGGGGTTCCGGAATCGGAGATAGTATATGCATACATATGGATGGCTCAAGCTTCAGCGCCTAGATTTACGATCTA
>ML799272.1:161751-172467 GCA_009831015.1 Picea engelmannii
GAGAAGGAAGAGCGCAAATAATTAGCTCATGGTGTTTTTCGAACCCCCTCGACCGATCTTCCTTTAACGGTGGGGGGGGGGTCTGGAATGGAATTTTCCTCTGGCGGGCCCCCTATCTATACGTGGCATGAATCCCTTGGTCCCGAATCCCACCGCCTATTACTATCTGACATACCTCGCCACCTCATGACATCATTATCCACCTTTTTCGTAAGATTCACCTCCCATAACTCTGTCCATCTTTCTCCCTCGTTCACCCGTGGCAAGTCCCTTCACCATGGTCTTTTCCCCCAATCAATACTTGCCACGTCACTCAATCGTATGCTTCAATCATTTTCACCTGCCATCTCATGCTCTAAATGACCCATTGGCCATTTATTACTGGCCAACTTATCCGTTAACCAACTGACTTGTCTCCCGCACCCAATGGATATTTGTTCACTCAAAACTACCCTCATCCTTCATTCCCTCGCCATTTACCTAGTCGTCACTCCAGAGAATTTTCCCCATTTTCCTCTCCATTACAATCAGTTGCCCACATCTACAGTCGTCCCCGCTAACCTTTGTTTTATTTGTAGGTATTGTTACAGTGATGGCGCCAAAGTCAAAGAGAACAGAAGGTGAGGAGAATCCTTTTCTCCCGCCTCCTGTTGACCTCGACAGGATTCCTCTGGCCGACAAAGACTACTTAATCACATACACAAGATGCGATTTCGACTTCACAGACGACTACACCATAGGCTCCAAAGGAGAAAATGCCCACGAAGGACACTTCGCCTTCTATCACTGAAGTATCATCTGAGGAGTTCTGATTGCACACAAAGAGGTCGAAAATGACTCAGGCTCCTGACACGGCTGGAGAAAAGGAAATTACATCCACTACAATGACGGAGGTGGATCGGTCACTCCTTAGTACAAGCAACAAATATATCATAACCTCAGTATTGCCAAAGAAGCCTACAAATGCTCCACCAGTCAACCAACCAAGCAAAATAGGACCGAAGCTGAGTATCTTCGAGAAATACGATTTGATCAAGAAAAAGAATCAGACACTGACCAGCAGCACATATGCTCATTTTTGGAAGCAAGCGTCGACTGCACAACACAGACTGCTATCGACATTCACCACTGAGAAGGGCAGAAAGCACATGGCATTTCTCGAAGTAGAGGTGCTAGACCCAAAGGTAATCACTGATTACAAAAGGGAAACTTTTGAATTCCAGACTAAGGATGTGCATCCAGCTGATCAAATGGATCTGCACAGGCAAACTGGAGAAATGGTTTTCTCCATGTTGGCACATGCTTCCACTGCTGCCTCCAAGTTACAAGTGTCTCTGAATAATGTCCAGACACAATTGAAGTTGGAAAAAATATCATACTTTTCCAAGGATAACAGGATTAATACATTGGAGGAACTGGTCCCCAGGATTGGATATGATCCCTCGAATGTGAACACAGTCGAGGAGATGATCAAGAAGAAAAATGCCAACATAGAGTCTCTGAGGAAACAATTGAATCTGCCACCAATAGTAGACTCTCAGGCAAAGGAAATGGTGGAGACAGAAGGAGAAAAGGATGAGATGCTTAAGTTGATCATGGAGCAGAATGCACAATTGAAGGAAATGGAAGCTAAAATGCAGAAACTAGTGAAAGAGAAAGAGCAATCAAAACCCATGGAATTCATTCCATTGAGCGCAATTCCACTCTCAAGAGTGAGCACAGCGTCACTAGCAGAAATTCCATCGGCAAATCCACTGACGTCTCTGGAAAAGACTGTTGAACTGGATAAATCTATTGAAGAGATGAATCTGCAAGAAACAGAGATTAGCAGGCTCAGAAAGGAGATTGAGAACCTCCAGGAACTCAAATATTCTTACCAAACTAGCTACTCCAAGGAAAAACAAGTGTTAGACCAGCTCAAGCAAGAGTTACAACAGCTTCGGAAGCAAACCGTGGCAGGCAAAACACTAGCCGAAGTCAAAGAAAGTGTCTGGAAAAACATCACTAAGTCTATGAATGAAATATGGCACAAAGAAGTAAACAAGCCATCGAGAAGATTAGAGCAGAACTGGGAGAGATGCCCACCGAGGCTAATGAAATCATCAAATTCCTAAATTCTAAAACTAGAGAGGAGCTGGAAGATCTGAGAATTGAAGATAGAACAGAGACCATCCTTGAGGTCAAGAGAGTCCTGACCAAGAGAGGAATGATTCTACATCTAGAAGAAAAGGTTGAGGCTATGGACCTAGGGGTGCAATGGTTTTTCAGCAAGATCCAGGTTCTACAGAAGAAGGGTCTTCCTGGAATGAGAGTGATAAATGAAAAATTGATGACGCTCGCTGATTACAAAAAGAGACTGGCCACTGTGGCTAAGGATAGTTCAAAATTTTCAGGAATACAAGGAAGTATCACTGGCAAGGCATTTCTAGATGCTCTACAGTTGGACATCAACATACAACATGATATCCGGTACATCTTCATCATCAAGCCAACTTTTGCTAAGTACACATAGATGGATGAAGTTTACCGAAGGTTACTCAAAGTCATCGTTCCCAGTCATCTTCGATGGGAAGAGATTTGCAATCTGATCGAGTAGTCAATGAGTTGTCCAAGCCCAGTCAGCTATCTAGTCAGACAAGGTCATGCAGAGGCCTCACCAACGGTTCACCCAAAAAACAACATGAAACTTCGACACATCATCAAACAGTTTCCTAGATTTTTGTAGTTTGTTAAGTTAGTTAAGCTAAAAATAGATTTACCACATCCTAATCTTTAATGACAGGATCGTTTGTAATTTTGGTTATAAATACTTCACTTTTCGAAGTATTGAGGGTTGATCTTTACGCCCTGTGAGCTACCAGACTATAATATTTTTTCAATAGATCTTCCATTAATACAAAGAGGCATTTCCACAGGATTCTTGCGTGTACTCATTGGTGATGTTTTCCTTTCTAAGTTAGATGTTATTCTCTCTTAGTTATCACACTGTTTTCTAAATCTAATCTTTGAAAGTAACGAATGTTGCAGGATTTATCTTTGTATACCCTGTTTCAAACTTTAAAATATTTTAGTGTTTCATCTTCTGATTTTACGATAAAAAAATTCTTAACTACTTCTTTGTCGTAATTGACATTCTCGCCTTTTTTGCTATTCCTCATTTTGCTGCTAAAAAAGAATCCAACGATTGCATTATCTTTCCCTGTGAAAGGTTTCTTTGTTTTCTAGTTTAGATTTATTTCATGATATAGACCCCATAGCCCAATGGATGTGTAAAGCTCAGCCAACCCAACGAAAACGACAACAAACAAAACCAACATATTTTATTCACCTTGCCTAATATTTTAAATTTGAAACATATCTAAATCATACAGAGAGATCCCTCTCTGAAGCTAGTAGGGCTAGATCCCAGCTTCGAAGTGGTTGGATAAAGTTACCTCCCATATATTTCTTCTTTTCTGACAACCTCTAGGAAATTTACAAATCGTTAACATAGTGGTGACTCCACTGGGGAAGAACTGAACAAATTTTAACCTCACGTTTTATTTTCCCTGGAAGAAAAGTTTGTTTCTAAAAAATTGCAAATCTTAGAAAGAAATAATGTTTAGAGGTTGTTAAAATCTTGTGCATATTATTTTCAGACTCATAAAACTAAAAAGTATATATATAAAAAATCAAAAAGAAATCTGGCTCCCAAAAGAGCTTATACTCGATCTCACCCAGACCCAGAACCTGCAATAGCAACTGATAATCCAGAACAGTTTCTCAGGAAAAAGACCATTGCAGAAGGTTCAGTAAGTCATAGTCCCCTTCAGAGGTCCCCTTCTCTTCCACAGGAGCTTGTTTCCCTTCAGGATCTTAACTTTGACATCCGTTTTGAACAAAGCCTGTTTAGAACGAAATCTGATAGCTTTGTGGCTGAAATAGTTCTAGACCCAACCGTCTTGCAACCCTGGACCCCTGAAGTTCTATCTCCTACTGCTAAACCTCAAACCACTCACTTTGTGCCATCTAGCCCCTCCTCATCCTCATATTTTGTCACCACCCCACCTATCATCCAGGTTGTCGTCCCGTCCCCTCCGTCTATCATGGCAACCAGGTATGCTCCCTTAGTGTTGGTCACACCTCTTCATGCTATGCCCTAGGATTATCAAACGAGACTTTCTCGGTTCGATGGCACATGGACCTTGAATGCACAACAACATGTGGATAAAATGAATGACTATTTTGACTTACAAGAATTAGATGAAGCTGACATTCAAATGAGATTGTTTGCGCAGAGTTTGACAGGTGACGTTAAGAAATGGTACAAAGGCTTACGAAATGCTTCAGTGCTTGACCTCATAGTGTTTCAAAGAAGTTTTCTAGACAGATGGGAGGTAAAGAAAAATCCTCTCCATATCTTGTCAGAATACGAAAACATCAAAAGAAATCAAGGTGAGACAGTACAAGATTACTGCACCCATTTCAATAATATGTACAATGCAATTCCAGCCGATATTAAACCTCCACAAGGTTTGGCATTGATAAAATTCCCTGACAGTTTTGATGCCAATGTGTCGTATCAATTAAGGGAAAGAAACTCCACCACCCTGGAGGACATGCAAAAAAGCGCAATAAGTGTGGAGGCCAACCTGTTGGCAAAAAGGCCACGACAGAGGATAGAGAGGAGAGTCACAATTAAAGAGGAACCTTCCACATCAACTTCCGATTCCAAATTGGATTCCTTAGCCAGAGAAATGGAAATAATGATGGAGAGACTTACTGTAGCTGAAAGAAACCCTCCTAGAGAAAACCCACCAGCTCCTCAAATTCAGAATCCTAACTTTAGAAGAAACCCTCCTCAAATTAGGCAGAGATATCCTAGGGATCAAAGGGAACAGAGAGGTCTTGATCAACAGATCAGACCGCCCCTACAAGAAAATTATGTTGATGAAGGAGATGAGGTAATTGAATAACTGGAGGATACAGACATAAACCTCATGGGCATTCACAATAACGAATAAATTTTCCTCACCTAGGAGGAAAAAGAAATTTTTCTTCTTTCTCAAACAAAGGTGAGCAAAGAAGTTGAAGATACCGAACAACAGGCATTTGAAAATTCCATTATGGAGGTACACCGGCAGTAGAATCTGCGAAGTAAAAATACATATGGAAGTTCCCCAAAAAAGGTAACCGAAACAAAGAAGATAGTCGAAACCAAGAAATCCCCCGAGCCTTCTATCGAGAGGACCCCTGAAAAAGGTAATGTTGAAGATCCAACAAAAAGAAACCTTACCATTTTGAAAAGATCATTGCAAACTAAGGTTTCATCAACCAACCCACCAAATATTTCTACTCAGAAGACTACGGTGGACAAATTAGAATTGCAGAGCCAAAGAAGAACCCCTACTCCTTTCATCCTCGAAGTGGAATTAGCCAAAGTGAAAATTCCCATTCCTCTTTCTGAGTTGATGAGTAAGGACACTTACTGATCGCAGGTGATCAAAGCACTGAGCATTGAACTTGACATAGGCATGGAGGCCTTAACTGTTGGATCGGTGAATCATTCAGATACTGTAAACTTTACCGATGATCAACCTAAACTCTTGTTCGGACCTGAAGTGGATGTTCAGACTGACAATGGTGATGTCGCTCCTTTTTACATCAGCCTTAATATACATGACCTGATTCTGCATAATGCTATGTTAGATTTGGGTGCTTCCCATAATTTGATGCCTAAAGCAGTAATGGAAAAACCGGGACTTGAGGTTACCAAACCTTACAAGGACTTACACTCTTTTGACTCCAGTAAAGTCAGATGTATCAGTTTGATCAAGGATTTGTGTATCGCCCTGGTTTAGATTCCTACAAAAAGCATGGTCATGGATGTTGTGGTCACAGACATTCCCCCGAAATATGGTATGTTGTTGTCCCAGTCTTGGGGGGCCAAGTTGAAAGGTACTTTGCAGTTGGATATGTCGTATGCCACTGTCCCAGTTTTTGGGCAACAAAGAAGACTATACAGAGAAACACTGATGAAATACATGGTTAGCAGCCAAGAAAAGCCACTTAACTATCCTCTGTACTCTGCACATTCTGACCTAGATTCCTTTATCCTATATAATGATGGCGATACGGGAGAACAAATCACTCAGCTGGAAGAAGATACATCTAATCCAAACGAAGGCCAAGAAATCACCGAGGCAGAAAGAAAGAAAAATGTGATAACTGAATAATTGCCAACGGATTTTTGGATCATGGACTTTTATGGAGCCGTAAGCAAAGAAGCAGTTGGAGCAGGAGTTTGGTTGCACAATCATAGATCCAGGTATTCAGAAAACCATTCTTACAAACTGAATTTTCAATGCACTAACAACATAGCTGAGTACGAAGCTTTGATGCTCATTCTGAAACTATTGAAGAAGGTTGGTGCCAAACAAATCATGGTAAGGGGAGATTCTGAATTAATTATCAAACAAATTAAAGGTGAGTATGCAACAAAACATCCCCGTATTATAGCTTATAGGAACATTGTTCCGGATGCCCTTAAATGTTTCACTGAAGTTGATTTGCAGGTGATGCCTAGGGGACAAAATATTTTAGCAGATGGGTTAGCTACGTCAGCAGCCACATGCAAGATACCTTTTTGTTCCACTCGCCCATACACGGTGGAGGTGAAGTGAAGACCAACTGTTCCAGACAACATCAGATACTGGTAGGTATTTGGTAATGATGATCAAATTGAATATTTTCTACAATGTAAAAATGATTTCGAGTGTACAAACATAGACTTAGAAAATGAGAATGAAAATGTAAAAAAACCTTATTTTGGAAATGATAGTGTAAATAAGATAGAATCAGGAGAGTTAGGTGAGCATGAGATAGAAGCCGATGTTTTTCATTGAAAAAGTAATGTTTTACCTAGGGGTTTAGTTCCTTTAGAAGACCTATTTGATTTTAATGATGTAGCTAAAAAACCGAAAATCAAAGCCAGTGGTCAGGAAGTAGAAGATTGTAATATAGGGATAGAAGAGAAACCCAAGATGGTAAAACTTTCCAAATCATTACCCCCTGAGTAGAAGCTCAAATACATTGAGCTTTTCAAGGAACATTCAGATGTATTTTCCTGGGGTTACGAGGACTTGAAATCTTATGACACCAGCATCATACAACATAGGATTACAGTAAAAGAAGATCAAAAACCTTTTAGACAGAAACTTAGGAGAATCAATCCCAAGCTACTTCCCCTGATAGAAAAATAAATCAAAAAAATGTACGATGCTAAAATCAAAGTTCTGTTATGATTTTCCAAATGGGTTTCAAATTTGGTCCCAACCCAAAAGAAATCTGGAGAAACCAGGCTTTGCATCGATTTCTGAAATCTGAATAAGGTCTCTCTGAAGGACAACTCCCATTTCCAAAAATCGACCACATATTACAAAAGGTAGTCGGATCTAGTCGAATCTCTTTACTGGATGGGTTCTCGGGTTATAATCAGGTCCTCGTTCACCCATATGACCAAGAGAAAACAACTTTCACAACACCGTGGGGTACTTTCATGTATGTGAAAATGCCTTTTGGGTTGATGAAAGATGGGGCCACTTTCTATAGATCGATGGACATCGCTTTTGTGGAAGAACTCGGCAAATTTATTTTCATCTATCTAGATGACGTAATTGTGTTTTCCCAATCTGATGACGAGCACTTACGACATCTCAGACAAGTTTTTGAGAAATGCAGGAAATTTGGGATTTCTTTGAATCCTAAGAAGATCCTTTTCGGATTAGAGGAAGGTAAACTACTAGGGAACATAATCTCTAAGGACGGAATTAAGATAGACCCCAGCAGAATCAAGGCCATTCAGAAATTAGAACACCCAAGAAATATCAAAGAGTTACAGTCTTTTATCGGAAAAATAAACTTTTTGCGAAGATTCATACCCAACTTGGCCGAGCTTCTCAAGAACATCACAAACATGTTAAAAAGGACACAAAAATAATATGGGACACAGAGTCCAAGCAGTCTTTTGAACAAGTCAAATGCGCACTCACGCAGGCTCCAGTCTTGATTAGTCTTGACTTCACCAAAGATTTTTATCTTTTTTCTTTTGCCTCTGAACATACCATTGCACCAGTATTACTATAGAAAAATAACGAAGGGTATGAACAACCCATAGCATTTTTCAATAAAGCTTTAAGAGATGTATCTTTGAATTGTAAAATAATGGAGAAACAAGCTTTTTCCTTGGTGAAAGCCATAAAAGATTTTAGAGTATATATTCTCCATTCCCACACCATTTCATATGTTCCGAATGCAGTAGTAAAAGACATTTTAACCCAGGACAATCCCGACGGTCGAAGAGGAAAATGGATTTCTATCATTCTAGAGTATGACATAGAGATTAAGCCTACTAAACTGATCAAAGGTCAAGGTCTAGCAAAGTTAATGGATGAATCAAATTTCCATGCTCTTGACAATAATTTCTTAGCTGCAGTAGATGAACAGGGTGAGCAGGTGACTCCAAGTGTGAAAGAGGTATTTCTGAACTCTCCATGGTATGCAGACCTGATATTTGTTTTGCATAATTTACAAGTTCACCTTGGTCTGACCAAAACTAAAGCTAGGTTTTTGAAATTGAAAGCGTAAAAAAAATTCATTCTAGAAGGCAATCTGTATTGCAAAGATTCTGGAGGTATTTTGTTAAATTGTCTATTGAAGGATGAAGCTAACAAAGTATTGCAGGATTTTCATGTAGGAGACTGTGGTGGTCATCTGAGCTGGAAGACTACAGCTAATAAAATACTTAGATTTGGATTCTATTGGCCAACGCTATTCGTTGATGTGCATCATAAAGTGACTTTGTGTCATAAATGTCAGCTATTCAAGGGAAGAAGGAAACCTCTTCCTTTGCCCCTGAAACCAATCTCCATTGAAGCCCCTTTCCAGCAATGGGGATTAGACTTCATCATAGAAATACATCCTTCCTCTTCGGGCCAACACAGGTGGATTCTTACTGCCACGGATTATATTACAAAATGGATCGAAGCAGTACCAAGCGGGCAATCTATTGATTCTGTCATTATTAAATTTCTCGAAAATAATATCTTGTCCCGTTTTGGATGTCCTAGAAAGATTATAACTGAAAACACAGCTGGTTTTCGATCTAAGAAACTCATAGATTTCTGCAACCAGTATCATATTGGTTTGGGACATTCCACATCTTATTACCCTCAGGGAAATGGGTTGGCAGAATCATCAAATAAAACCCTGGTAAACATTATCAAGAAAACTTTGCAAGAAAACAAAATGTCGTGGCATAACACGTTGGTTTTCACACTATGGGCCGACAGATTGACCACCAAAAGGTCAATCTGTATGTCACCATATCAGCTGGTCTATGGCACAAAAGCAGTTTTTCCCACTTCCTTATGAGTTCCTGTCATAAAATTGCTGCAAGACATGCAAGTCGATCCGAACAACTCCCAAAGAAGGATAAACCAGATGATCCATTTGCATCAGTCCAGGGAAGAAGTATACAACAAGACTTGGGTACTCCAAGAAAGCATTAAGAAGATCTTTGAAAAAAGAACCAAAGAAGATGATTTTGAGCTAGGTGACTTGGTGCTCAGATGGAATTCCTGAAATGAAGACAAGATAAAGCATGGAAAATTCGACAGTATGTGGAAGGGACCATACATGATTCAATCATTCAAAGGAAATGATGCCTTCTTTCTCAACAACAGTGATGGGACAGATCTACTAGGAGGACCTGTAAATGGCAGAATGTTGAAGCATTATTCACCACCTTAGTAGGGACCTGAGGTCACACTTTCCATTGTACAAACCACTTTCATTTTGCTTGCAAGTTTATGAGTGAATAACTTTGATCAGATGGTTGAATCTCGGAGAGGAGGCCCTAAGCCACTGAACATTGTCTTCCAATTTTCAAAATAAAACCGATCAAGAAGCAAAGGCGACTATGGAGAAAGTTTCAGAACATTAGGAATCAGGATCCTTGGCACTTCACAAGGAGAGTACCATCCCCAGGTGGAGCCGCTATTATAAACCTATAATTTATAGGATCAACTGGTGACTGAAATGTTATCTCTTTAGTGTTTTTGTTTTTCAAATGATTTTTCATTTTGCAAATAATTTGAGGAAAAAGAAAGAAAAAGAAAAAGAATAAAAGAGGGCATAAAATAAATTCAATAGAGCCCCATGCAATAACAATGACTTGGTCCATACCTTTCAAGCATGGCCAAGCTCTTTTAAATTGATGTTGATAGGAGTAGTGAATAAGCTTGGATAAATTGTTTAATCTTAGCCAAGTGATCTAGGTTAGTTAGTGAATAAATCTGACCAGACTGCCTAATCTTGGTCAGATAGCCCCAGGATAGAGTAATTTCTTAGTCCAACAGTTTAATCTAGGCTAATTGTCATAGGTAAGTAGGTTAGAACATAGGGTAGTTTGCTTTATTTCAATAAAACCATCTCAATGATCAATGTTGAACCATGTCTTTGAGGTTTAAAAGGTTTGATGTCTAACCCCTTGGATATAGAAACATGAAAAAGTTTGGGAAAACCCACGATATGCACTTATCCTAAGTTTTTCTGGGTGCATATGCCTTCGCGCTCACAATTATTCACAGCTCATGTATGAACAGCTCATATGTTCGCACCCAGATCTACAGTGGACAAGTCTTTCCAGACCCCCCCCCCCCCACCGTTCTACCTTTA
>ML799272.1:178350-200590 GCA_009831015.1 Picea engelmannii
CAATTATCTAACTTCTCAACATTAACTTCTCCATTGTATATTGGCAATTCAAATTTTATATCAAGCTTTAATGAAGGAATTTGCGAAGGAGTTTTACCATGTCCCTTTGGAGAATTCGGAAGAGGTCTTGAATTGGTAGAAGATAAAGAAGAAGAAGAAGAAGATGGAGGAGAGGGTGGTGGAGAAGCACCATTCCCTCCATTTTCATTTGGAGTTTTGTCACCACTTCTTCCCTTATGCTTTGAAGGGTTGGAGCCTTCACCTTGCAACAATGCATTCCTTTCCATCAAGATCTTCATCATCTCTCTCATCTCCATGACAACCTTTCTGAGATCTTCACCTTCTGCAGGAACACGTTCATGACTTTCTTCATGAGCCATACTTGGTGAATGCCTCCTTGAAACTTGCGGTGAATGTATATGATTCCTCCTTGAAGGACAAGAACTTGGCTCCACAAGTTGACCTTCCCCTCTTGTCAGTTTCAACCTTGTGAGCATCAGAAACAAAACACTTGCAAAATAATCAAGTCTTCAAAAACCATTGCTCTGATACCAACTTGATCTAAAAATGAAGAAGACTTGTAAACTTGAAAATATTTGCAAGTAAAGTTTATGTGTTAAAAACAAATGGATCAACTTTGCAACACATTATAAAAGGATTTACTCATTTAAGATGCATATAAACAACAACATAATCAATGAACATAAGAACATAAACACAACAAATGATAAAGGAGTTCACCCCTCTCTTGGGATACATCTCCTGGTCCATCTTCCAATGGATAATTATTATTAATTGCTCAAAGTGCTCAAAAATGTGCTTTACAATGCTCAAAATGACCAACAGACTGCTCCAATGGCTTCAGAGCATCCAAAAACCCCTGGCTGGGCTTTTTCGGCACCTCGTTTGGCCAAGAGACGAAGAAGTTAGGCTTCTTGGAAGTCCCCCCTTCAAGCTTGTTGTCTCTGCATCTACAAAACACACCCCTCCTTCATGAACCTAGCACACACGCTTATTTAAGCGCGAAAACCTGGCACTGGGCGCAACCGCACCAACTGTGCGAACTGTAGGACGGTTATGGGTGCGCCAGCCCCTAACCGCCTAGCACTCAAGCATATGAGGGTCACGATATGACCGCGCTCTATAAGAAGAAGGGATAATCCTTAAAGAGCCAATGGTCAAGCACCAAGTATCGGGCGCATTAAAACCGTGCCAACCGTTTTGAACCAAATCAAACTCTGCGCGCTCTGTGGCATGGTCACATTGCATGGGTCATGTGACCGAAGGCGCAACTGTTTATCAAATATAAATAAATGCACTTTTGCAACTATAGTCATAAGTGGAACCGTAGAACCACAAGTTGGGGCTAAGCCCCGGCCCGACCCCCCGCCAAATATTACACAACATAAACTTAAATAATTAAAAGCCCACATACATAACAAGCAATACCATGTAGGCTAGTGGTAGCCCACACTCTACCAAAGCGTATAGCCATAGGGGAGGTCCGAGGTTTGACCCCCACGGACTCCATACAATTTTAACAACAACCAAAAACCAATACCGGGGTGCCATGTGGCAGCCCATGACTGGGCCACGTGGAACCTTACCATTTATAAAAAATGATGCCACGTGTCACAGCCTAATTCGACCACATCTTCCAATGAGAAAATACCACGTCATCACATGCCACATCAGCGTACGATCGTACGGCCCT
This sequence comes from Picea engelmannii, assembly GCA_009831015.1. Taxonomy (NCBI): domain Eukaryota; kingdom Viridiplantae; phylum Streptophyta; class Pinopsida; order Pinales; family Pinaceae; genus Picea; species Picea engelmannii. The sequence continues at coordinate 180,065 of ML799272.1, forward strand.
GCCACGTCAGCCTGTACGGATTGTACAGTCAGCGTCCTTTTTTTGCTTGTTTGACATTCCGAACAGATTGCGATATCTCTCGCTCCCAATGTCTGTTTGAGACGAAACAAGTTGTGTTGGGTTCGCAACGATGAGTTCTATGCTCTCGTCCGGTTTGAAGCAATTCCGAGCACTTTGAATTTTTGAGCAAAATTTGATCCTCTGATCAGAAAGTCCCTTTACCATGGTATTTTCCCCCAATCAATACCCGCCACGTCACTCAACCATATGCTTCAGTCGTTGTCACCTGCCATCTCATGCTCTAAATGACCCGTTGACCATTTATTACTAGCTAACTTATCCGTTAACCAACTAACCTGTCTCTCATGCCCAACGGATATCCGTTCACTCAAAACTACCCTCATCCTTCATTCCCTCACCATTTACCCAGTCGTCACTCCAGAGAATTTTCCCTGTTTTCCTCTTCGTTACAGTCAGCTTCCCACATCTACAGTTGTCCCTGCTAACCTTTTTTTTATTTGTAGGTATTGTTACAGTGATGGCGCCAAAGTCAAAGAGAACAGAAGGTGAGGAGAAACCTTTTCTCCCACCTCCTGTCGACCTCAAAATGATTCCTTTGGCCGACAAAGACTACTTAATCGCAGACACAAGATGTGATTTCGACTTCATAGACAACTACACCACAGGCTCCAAAGGAGAAAATTCCCAGGAAGGACACCTCGCCTTCTGTCACTGAAGTATCATCTGAGGAGTTTCAATTGCACACAAAGAGGCTAAAAACCACTCAGGCTCCTGACACGGCTGGAGAAAAGGCAATTCCATCCACTACAATGACGGAGGTGGATCGGTCACTCCTTAGTACAAGCAACAAGCAGATCATAACCTCAGTATTGCCAAAGAATCCTACAGATACTCCACCAGTCAACCAGCCAGGCAAAACAGGACTGAAGCTGAGTATCTTCAAGAAATATGATTTGATCAAGAAAAAGAAACAGACGCTGACTAGCAGCACATATGCTCAGTTCTGGAAGAAAACATCGACTGCACAACACAGACTACTATCGACATTCAACACTGAGAAGGGTAGAATGCACATGGCATTTCTCAAAGCACAGGTGCCAAACCCAAAGGTAATCACCGAATACAAAAGGGAAACTTTTTAATTCCAGACTAAGGATGTGCATCCAGCTGATCAAATGGATCTGCATAGGAAAACTGGAGAAATGGTTTTCTCCATGTTGGCACATGCTTCCACTGCTGCCTCCAAGTTACAAGTGTCTCTGAATAATGTTCAGAGGTAGTTGAAGTTGGAAAAAATATCATCCTTTGCCAAGGATAACAGGATTAAGACGTTGGAGGAACTGTTCCTCAAGATCGGATATGATCCCTCGAATGTGAAAGCAGTCGAGGAGATGATCAAGAAGGAAAATGCCGACATAGAGTCTCTGAGGAAACAATTGAAGCTACCACCAATAGTAGACTCTAAGGAAAAGGAAATGGCGGAGACAAAAGGAGAAAAAGATGAGATGCTTAAGTGGATCATGGAGTAGAATGCACAATTGAAGGAAATGGAAGATGAAATGGAGAAACTAGTGAAAGAGAAAGAGAAGTCAAAACCCATGGAAGTCATTCCATTGAGTGCAGTTCCACTCTCAGGAATGAGCACTGCATCACTAGCAGAAATTCCATTAGCAAATCCACTGACGTCTCTGGAAAAGACTGTTGAACTGGCTAAATCTATGGAAGAGACAAATCTGCAAGAAATAGAGATTAGCAGGCTCAAAAAGGAGATTGAGAACCTCTAAGAACTCAAATATTCTTACCAAACCAGCTACTCCAAGGAAAAACAAGTGTCAAACCAGCTCAAACAAGAGTTACAACAGCTTCAGAAGCAAACAGTGGCAGGAAAAACACTGGTCGAAGTCAAAGAAAGTGTCTGGACAGACATCACCAAGTCTATGAATGAAATATGGCCAATAATACAAATTATGTTTGAGAAAAATGAATTGGTACAAAGAAGTAAATAAGCCATTGAGAAGATTAGAGCAGAACTAGGAGAGATGCCCACTAAGGCTAATAAAATCATCAAATTCTTAAATTCTAAAACCAGAGAGGAGCTGGAAGATCTAAGAATTGAATATAGAACAAAGACCATCCTTGAGGTCAAGAGAGTCCTGACCAAGAGAGGATTGATGCTACAACTAGAAGAAAAGGTTCAGGCTATGGACCTAGGGGTGCAAAGGTTTTTCAGCAAGATTGAGGCTCTACAGAAGAAGGGTCTTCCTGGTCTGAGAGTGATAAATTACAAATCGATGATGCTCCCCGATTACAAAAAGAGACTAGCCACTGTGGCTAAGGATGGTTCGAAATTTTCAGGAATACAAGGCAGTATCACTGGAAAGGCATTCCTATATTCTCTACATTTGGACATCAGCATATGGCATGAGATCAGGTACATCTTCATCATCAAGCCAACTTTTGCTAAGTACACAGAGATGGATGAAGTTTAGCAAAGGTTACTCAAAGTCGTCGTTCCCAGTCATCTTCAATGGGAAGAGCTTTGCAATATGATCGAGTAGTCGATGAGCTATCCAAGCCCAGTCAGCTATCTAGTTAGAGGAGGTTGTGCAGAGGCCTCACCAATGGTTCACCCAGAAAACAACATGAAACTTCGACGCATCATCAAACACTTTCCTAGATTTTTGTAGTTTGTTAAGTTAGTTAAGCTAAAAATAGATTTACCACGTCCTGATCTTTAATGACAGGATCGTTTGTAATTTTGGTTATAAATACTTCACTTTTCGAAGTATTGAGGGTTGATCTTTACGCCTTGCGAGCTACCAGACTATAATATTTTTTCAAGAGATCTTCCATTAATACAAAGAGCCATTTCCATAGGATTCTTGCGTGTACTCATTGGTGATGTTTTCCTTTCTAAGTTAAATGTTATTCTCGCTTAGTTATCGCACTGTTTTCTAAATCTAATCTTTGAAAGTAACGAATGTTGCAGGATTTATCTTTGTATACCCTGTTCTGACTTTAAAAGATTTTAGTGTTTCATCTTCTGATTTTACGATAAAGAAATTCTTAACTGCTTCTTTGTCATAATTGACATTCTCGCATTTTCTGCTATTCCTCATTTTTGCTGCGAAAATAATCCAATGATTGCATTATCTCGCCCTGTGAAAGGTTTCTTCGTTTTCTGGTTTAGATTTTATTTCATGATACAGACCCCATAGCCCAATGGATGTGTAAATCTCTCTCAACCAACCCAACCAAAACGACAACAAACAAAACCAACATATTTTATTAACCTAGCCTAATATTTTAAATTTGAAACATATCTAAATCATATAGAGAGATCCCTCTCTAAAGCTGGTAGGGCTAGATCCTAGCTTCAAAGTGGTTGGATAAAGTTACCTCCCGTAGATTTCTTCTCTTCTAACAACCTCTAGGAAATTTACAGAGCGTTAACAGAACAGATGGTACGAGTGACAGGTTTGGAATTGCTTGAGGACAAGAAATTTCAAGCAGGGGAGACTGTAATGTCCCCCACCTCTTAATGAAGAGGTTTGGAAGACTTAGTGTTCTAGGTGTCCCCAATAGGCCATAGTCTCACACTGAGGGGAAGGGTCAACCAAACTAAGGTTATATTCTTAAGTCGACATGATAAAAAGGTGAAAAAGAGTTAAAAGATAACTCACTGAAGAAATAGAAGCGTTGGAGGTTGAGTTAGGATTTAACCCTAGGGTTAACCTAACTCAACAGAGAAATAGAAGAAAAGTATAAAGGAAATGTTGGGGTGCACCTATGAGGCATTCTGGATTTTGGTAGTTGCTTGTCGATGCTCTTGAGCATACAGTTTGAGGATTTTGTTGTTACAAACCCTTGTGAACAACTCAGTGGTGAAAGACCCACTCACCTTGTTCCAATGATGCAAACGCGCCACCCAGGGCACGTCCGCTCCCTCAGGACCTTCTCTTCCTTCGGCCCGGAGAGATGAAACACTCTTCAAATCCCTTATCGGGACTTTCCAAAACCCACAGACTCTCCTTATGATCTCCCTTGTATTATCGGGAAATCAGACCTCACAAGATCGCGAGTCCTGAAAACACAGGATCGGGTCTCGTAAATCCCCGAATCCCGATGAATATTCACGCTCGGTTTCCTTGCTCTTATCGGGAATTTCCCCATCAGGAAATCGGCACTTGCGCTGTCGTGATCCACTGTCCTCACGGATCCCCGACTCTCGATGTCTCAGTCAACGTTGACCTTCTCCCACTTTATCGGGACTTTGGCTCTATCGCGACTTCGCTACTCGCGACGCTCAACGCTCGTTTCTCCAACTCCCGAGTCCCGATTCACCGAGACGCTGATACCCCCCTGTCGCGCTTTCGCAACCTCGCATCCTTGCTACTTGAAAATTCCAATATTTGGACATTCACCCTGCAAACCCAGAATTTGTGAGATCTCAGATCTCTGCCACTTGTCTTCCACTCGCTCTCGCGATCCCACACGCTAACCGGCGGTTGTCGTGATATCGCTTCTCGTGGCCTCACAACTTTTGGTGCAATTCCTTGCTGCTCCAACTCAGGAACCTCCAGGTTCATGATATACCGATGCCACTTGTCGTTGGCTCCCTACGAGGGTTGACCTTACGACACCTATCCTCCACTACGTCCTTAACTTTTTCGGGAAATTGCGTATCAGGATATCGCGATTCCCGTTGTCATGTCCACGGGACTTTCAATTCCCCGATCCCCGACTCTGCGAGATCTCCTGCCACGTGTCCCTGCTATTGAACGACTCTGATCCTATCAGGAAATCGCGGATCGCGATTCCTATATGCGAGAGTTCTATGCCTATGGAAACCCCGATTTTCCGATGAGTTGAACCCCGACTCTTCTCTGGATATCTGACGCGTGTCCTGCCGGGATCAACGGCTGAGATCCTTTCTCAGGATTTCGAGAACCACAAGGTCTCGATTCTCTGTCTTAACAAAACCCCGATGAATCTGATATCCCGATGACTCCTCTGGGACTCTTCTTCTGCACACTAAGGCTTAACCCCGATGCAACTTCTCGAGATCTAACGGCTCACGGGATTTTGCGACTTTCCTCTGCGAATCCTGACCGTCGATTTCTCCTCCTTGAAGATTTCTCAAAAATGACTAAGTGTTCCTTCTCAGAACTTGTTCTCCAACGCCTGCGCTTACAACTCTTTCTTGAATCTTCTACGGTATGAACCTCCTGTGCTCTCCTTTAATGATATCACGAAGGTGCGATACCTCCTAAGATTTTCCACTCTGATTCTTTCAGAGGAACTTGCGCGCACTCCTTGCGTTCAACACTCAACAACTTCCCAAGTGTTGAATCTTTCCGAATCTGCGCACTTCCTGTAGCAGCAGTCTTCGATTTCCCTTTGCTCAGATTCAAAACTGAGACTTCTTCTTCAGCCTGCGCACTCCTTACATGGCTTCAACAACCCACTTCCACTTCTGGGTGAATGAGAACAAAAGTTAAACTACTGAGCCTTCATCAACACACTCCTTGCGGATGAATTCCACTGCACACCTTGCAGGAATCTCCTGACTCAGATAGAGAAACAATTGAACCTCACTCTCTCTCCCTTTCAGACTTCAGTTTGAAACATGAAATCACATGCACAGCATATATAAAGCAAATGCATAACAAGAAAGCAGACATTCATGAGCACAACATCAATACACATAGAAAACAACACAAACCATGTGCTTGAATCAAAGCTTCCTTCTATTAATTCAAATGCATGTACATGGGTGTTCTTCATACAATATTCTCTGCTTTCTCTTCTATTCTCTTGAATGCTTCCACTCCTCTTTTACATGGTACAATGAGGGTGTCTATATCCGTTTTCCCTCTCGGACTCTAAACTATCAAGTCTAGACTTAAAATCCTATCTACCAGCATTAAATCTATTAAATGCCTCCTATCTACTAAAGGACGAGAGCTTAAAGGCTCAAGGTCCAATACAATATACAAATGTGCCTTCATAAATGGTTCATTAAATACTTGCGGAACAATCCCAAAGTATTTCAAAAATTTGGGTTGGTTTGTCCAGCTGATCTCCGCTTGACGTGTTGGTTCGCTTGATGAGTTGGTGATGCTCCTTCATCATACTCCTTGGCTTGAAAACTTTCATGGGCTCCTATCCATGAGCTCCTACACGATCTGTCCATGCCTTTGAATCTCTGCTTCAGTCTCCCAACTGGCATCTTCCACTGGATGGTTCTTCCATTTGACCAGATACTCGAAATATTGCTTCTGCCTGGTCTTTTTGCTCACCCTCTTGTCAAGTATACGCTCCATATGTGGCTTTTCTGCAATTGGCATTTGTTTCTGCCACTGGACTTTTGGTTGTTCATCGCTTCCAGCTCCTGCTTCCTCAGCCTTATATGGATATAAGTCTGAGACATTGAATGTTGGAGATATTTCGATCTCATCTGGCAACTCAATCTCATAAGCATTTTCTCCCAATTTCTTTAGGACTCTACATGGTACAATTTTCTTCATTTTTAGCATGTTGTATGTTCCCCTTGGGAACCTTTCCTTCCTCAGATGTGCTAGAACTAGATCACCAACTTCGAACTAAAGTTGTCTCTGATGCTGATCCGCTCTGCGTTTATATTCCTGGTTTGATTCCAGCAATTGCTCCTTCACCCTGCTGTGAAGTTCCTTCATCGCCTCTGCGAACTCTTCAGCGTTTACGCTCTTAGTCATTATCTGCTCTGAATCCCTCAGTTCAGAAACTCCTCTTGGCTACCTGTCGTATACAATCTCAAATGGAATTTTTCCTGTGCTCCTGTTCACTAAGACGTTGTACGCAAACTCTGCATGTGGCAACACATTGTCCCAACTGCTGTGGTGCTCTGTCACCAAGCTTCTTAATAAATCTCCCAGACTTCTATTTACCACCTCTATTTTCCCATCCGTCTATGGATGATAGGTAGAACTAAACATCAAATTAGTCCCCATCTTCTTCCACAGTGTCCTCCAGAAATGTCCAATGAATTTCGTATCCCTGTCCGATACTATGCTTTTGGGTAACCCGTGAAGTCTAACGACCTCCTTGAAAAACAAATTTGCGATATGAGTCGCATCGCTGGTCTTATGACATGGGATAAAATGTGTCATTTTGGAAAACCTGTCAACCACTACAAAGATCAAATCATGTCCTCTTTGCGTCCTAGGCAATCCCACTACGAAATCCATGCTGATTTCATCCCACGTCTTCTCAGGTGTGGGTAATGGTTGATAAAAACCCGCATTCTATTTCCTTCCCTTTGAATGCTGGAAAATCCTGCATCTATCCACAAAATTTTTGACTTCTGACTGCATCCCTGGCCAAAAGTAGGCTTCGCTTAGCTTTGCAAATGTCTTGTCATGGCCAAAATGCCCTGCTAATCCACCACTGTGCTTCTCCTTTAAAAGATTCTCCCTCATGGAGCAATTCGGAATGCACAGTTGATTGCCTCTGAACAACAATCCTTCCTGGATCATGTAATCTATCCATGGGCTTCTGTCTCTAAGAACTGGATCCCCAGCTGCCTCATATGCTTCTGCAAAATATGCATCACCTACATACATGTCCTTGAGATTTTCAAAACCCAATGTTTTGACTCGGAACTCCTGCAGCAACAAACACTTCCTGCTCAAAGCATCAACCACTTTGTTAGCAGTACCTGAAATGTGCTTAATTACAAATGTAAAATTCTGCATATACTCTACCCATTTAGCATGTTTCTGATTCAACTTCTCCTGTTGAGTCACAAATTGCAATGCATGATTAACACTATATAAAACAAATTCTTTCAGGATCAAATAATGCATCCACTTCTTCAGCACCTGTATGATAGCATAAAATTCTTTATCATACGTGGAGTACTTCACTTTTGCCTCATCTAGCTTCTCGCTGAAATATGCAATTGGTATATCCTCCTGGCTCAAGACTGATCCTATGGCAAAGCCACTTGCATCACATTTTACTTGGAACACTTTCGTAAAATCTGGTAACACCAAAACCGGTTGTTCTGTGATCTTCTGCTTCAACAGATTGAAGCTCTTCTCTACCTCTTCAGTCCAATGAAAATATTTATGTCTTTTCTTGATAGTATCCATCATCGCTGCGCTAATTCCACTGAAATTCCTGATGAATTTTCGATAGAAACTAGCCTGTCCATGAAAACTTCTCACCTCGAAAATATTTTTTGGTGATGGCTAATTTTTAATTACCTCCACTTTACTTGGATCCATCTTTAATTCATTCGCCGATATGACAAATCCCAAGTAAATGAGTTTTGTCTTCATAAATGAAGATTTCCTCATGTTGATCAACAACTTCTCCTACTGTAGCTTCTTCATTACTGCAGCTAAATGCTTCAGATGTTCTCCTTTTGTTTTACTGAAAATCAATATGTCATCCAGATAAACAATGACAAACTTCCGAATGAATTCCTTCAGCACTTCATTCATTAACCTCATGAAGTTACTCGGTGCATTCGTCAAGCCAAATGGCATGACTAGCCACTCATACAATCCTTCGTTGGTTTTGAAGGCTATCTTCCATTCATCGCCTTCTCTCATGTGAATCTATTGGTATCCGCTTTTCAAATAAACCTTTGAAAAAAATTTGGCTCCACTTAAACAATCCATCAAGTCGTCCATTCGTGGTAATGGAAACCTATACCTGATGGTTATTTTGTTAATGGCTCTGGAATCAGTGCACATTCTCCAACCTCCATCTTTCTTTGGACTCAGTACCTTTGGAACGGCACACAGACTTAAACTTTCCCTAATCAGTCCTTTATCTAACAGTTCATGTACCTGCCTTTTGACTTCTTCATTTTCCTGCGGCATCAACCTGTATGCATCTTTGTTTGGCAAACTGACTCCTGGTATGAGGTCTATATGATGACTCGCAGTCCTCATCAGCGACAATGAATGAGGTAATTCGTCTACCACAATGTCAGCAAATTCTTCCAGCAATTCCTGAATTTCTTCTGGCAAGTCATCCACTCTTGTGCTGGTCAAAACAATTTTCAGTTTCCTGACCACAAAGAATTGTGGATCTTCCTTCTTCTTTACTTTCGCCAGAAGTTCCTTCCCACTCATGAGAAGTACAGTATTTATCGGTTCTGATTTTACTTCTTTATCTTTAATTGGAAGTAGCATATGTGTTCTTCCATTCTTCTCCAAAGTATACGTATTCATCTTCCCATCATGAATTATGTTCCTATCATATTGCCATGGTCTGCCTAGCAATAAATGACATACATCCATAGGAATAACATCACAATGTATGTTATCATTATATCCTCCTATCTTGATGTCAACTAAGAACTATTTAGTGACATTTACCTGATGTCCCTTATGTAGCCATGAGACTTTATATGGACTCGGGTGATCAGTTGTCTCCAGCTCCAACTTTTCTACCATCTCGGTTGAAATGAGATTATCTGTGCTACCTCTATCCACGATAACCTTGCATTTCCTGTCTTTGGTCTTGCATGTGGTTCTGAAAAGTCTGTTTCTTTGAGCCGTGTCCTCCACCTCCTTCTCGGGTGTTAAGAGAACCTTACGCATCATCGATGACCTTTCGTCTTCTGCGTCTTCTGCCTCAGCATCTCGCCTCTGTGCCTCGGTGATGTGAGCTTCTCCTCCATCCTTCTTCCTATCTGGACAGTCAACTGCCTTGTGTCCAATTTTTCCACACGTGAAGCATGTGATGACTCCACCTCTGCCTCTTCCTCTACCTCTGGTACGAGGAAATGTGTTATTATCAGCGTATCCTCCACTCTGTTCCATCTGTTGTCTTCGCGGTTTAGCGTGCTGACCTCGCTGCGAACTTCCACCTCTTTTTGTTCTAGTCTGTGGCTTCTTCCAGTCATCCTTGGATTTCTGAAACCTATCTTGGGCAACTGACTTACCTTTTGGCTAGCTCCTACCTCGGCCTCGCTGTGTTGGCTTACGGCTTAGCTTCTCTTCAATGTTCAACGCCATCTGATACGCATCCTCCACCGTTCTGATGGTCGTCATACTCATCTCATCCTGGATATCGTATCTCAATCCATTCATATACCTGGCAACTTTTTCATGATCGCTCTCCCAATGACCTGCTCTGATATTTAGCTTGTAGAATTCCTCAGTATACTCTTTTACTGTCATCAGCTTCTGTCTCAGGTTATGCATTCTCCTGAACAGTGTGATTTGATAATCCCTTGGGATGAACTTTGCCTTCATCTTTGCAATCATTTGATCCCAGCTTTTAATATTTTGCTTGCCTTTGGAACGTTTGTCTGCTTGAAGCTCATCCCACCATAATGTTGCGTGTCCCTTCAATTTTGTGACAACATGCCTAACCTTATTATCCTCTTCGATATCTTCATAGTCGAAGTAGGTGTCAGGAGCTCTAATCCAATCTAGAAGCTCTTCTGCATCCAGACTCCCTTCATAAGATGGAATATCCATCTTTGTTTTTGAACTCATCCAGGTGATAGCTTTAATTAACCGTTCATTGGTTGCATCTTCGGCTGCAACTTCTCCTTGTTGTTCAACTTCAACTTCACCTTCGGAGTCACTCAGATCTCCAGCACTGGCTGTGCGTCTCTGCGCTGCTTCCATATCTTCTAATCTCGCTCGGAGATCACGTATCTGCCTTTCCATTTATGTATTCTGTGCTTTTCTCCCTCTTCCTCTCTAGTTACCCCTATCCTCTGGATCGGGTGATTGTCTTTCTCTCCTTGATGGCATGGTGAAATTTATCTTCTTCTTTGCTACAGAAAGCAAAGAGATTTTCTCGCTCTAATACCACTTGATGCAAATGCGCCACCCAGGGCACGTCCGCTCCCTCATGACCTTCTCTTCCTTCGGCTCGAAGAGCTGAAACACTCTTCAAATCCCTTATCGAGACTTTCCAAAACCCACAGGACTCTCCTTATGATCTCCCTTGTCTTATCAGGAAATCGGACCTCGCAAGATCGCGAGTCCTGGAAACACAGGATCAGGTCTCGTAAATCCCTGAATCCCGATGAATATTCACCCTCGGTTTCCTTGCTCTTATCGGGAATTTTCCCGTCGAGAAATCGACACTTGTGCTATTGTGATCCACTATCCTCATGGATCCCCGACTCCCGATGGCTCAGTCAACGCTGACCTTCTCCCACTTTATCGGGACTTTGGCTCTATCGCGACTTCGCTACTCGCGACGCTCAGCGCTCGTTTCTCCAACTCCCGAGTCCCGATGCGCCGAGATGCCGATACCCTCCTGTCGCGCTTTCGCAACCTCGCGTCCTTGCTACTTGAAACTTCCAATATTTGGACGTTCACCCTGCGAACCCCAAATTCACGAGATCTCAGATCTCTGCCACCTATCTTCCACTCGCTCTCGCGATCCCACATGCTAACCGACGGTTGTCGTGATATCGCTTCTCACGACCTCGCAACTTTTGGTGCAATTCCTTGCTGCTCCAACTCACGAACCTCCGAGTTCATGATATACCAATGCCACTTGTCATTGGCTCCCTGCGAGGGTTGACCTTTCGAAACCTGTCCTCCACTACGTCCTTAACTCTGTCGGGATATCGCGATTCCCGTTGTCATGTGCACGAGACTTTTAATTCCCCGATCCCCGACTCTGCGGGATCTCCTGCCACGTGTCCCTGTTGTTGAACGGCTCTGATCCTATCAGGAAATCGCAGATCGTGATTCCTACATGCGAGAGTTCTATGCCTCTGGAAACCCTGATTTTTCGATGAGCTAAACCCCGACTCTTCTCCGGATATCTGACGCGTGTCCTGCTGGGATCAACGACTGAGATCCTTTCTCGAGATTTTGAGAACCACAAGGTCTCGATTCTCTGGCTTAACAAAACCCTGATGACTCTGATATCCCAATGACTCCTCCAAGACTCTTCTTTTGCACACTAGGGCTTAACCTCGGTGCAACTTCTCGAGATCTAACAGCTGATGGGATTTCGCGACTTTCCTCTGCGAATCCTGACCGTCGATTTGTCCTCCTTGAATATTTCTCAAAAATGACTAAGTGTTCCTTCTCAGAACTTGTTCTCCAACGCCTGCGCTTACAAATCTTGCTTGAATCTTCTACGGTACGAACCTCCTATGCTCTCCTTTAATGATATCACGAAGGTGTGATACCTCTTGATCTTTTCCACTCTGATTCTTTCAGAGGAACTTGCGCGCACTCCTTGCACTCAACACTCAACAACTTCCCAAGTGTTGAATCTTTCCGACTCTGCACACTTCCTGCAGCAGTAGTCTTCGATTTCCCTTTTCTCAGATTCAGAAATGAGACTTCTTCTTCAGCCTGCTCACTCCTTACACGGCTTCAAAAACCCACTTCCACTTTTGGGTGAATGAGAACAAAAGTTAAACTACTGAGCCTTCATCAACGCACTCCTTGCGGATGAATTCCACTGCACACCTTGCAGGAATCTCCTGACTCAGATAGAGAAACAATTGAACCTCACTCTCTCTCCCTTTTAGACTTCCGTTTGAAACATGAAATCACATGCACAACATATATAAAGAAAATGCATAACAAGAAAGAAAACATTCATGAGCACAACATCAATACACAGAGAAAACAACACAAACCATGTGCTTGAATCAAAGCTTCCTTCTATTAATTCAAATGCATGTACATGGGTGTTCTTCATACAATATTCTCTTCTTGCTCTTCTATTCTCCTAAATGCTTCCACTCCTCTTTTACAATGGTACAATGAGGGTGTCTATATCCGTTTTCCCTCTCGGACTCTAAACTATCATGTCTAGACTTAAAATCCTATCTATCGGCATTAAATCTATTAAATGCCTCCTATCTACTAAAGGACGAGAGATTAAAGGCTCAAGTTCCAATAAAATATACAAATGTGCCTTCATAAATGGTTCATTAAAGACTTGCGCAACAATCCCAAAGTATTTCAAAAATTTGGGTTGGTTTGTCCAACTGATCTCCGCTTGACGTGCTGGCTCGCTTGATGAGTTGGTGATGCTCCTGCATCATCCAAGCTTGGTCTCATGGATGAAATAATCCACCCACACCATTCTACACTCATCATAGATCCATCTATCAATTCAGGAGAGCAACAGGTTTGTACTATTCATGAATTTCTAGCAGGGGCGCACCATATCTTGAAGAAGAGTTTGATCCATCCAATTGGGAGAGCCTTGGGGTATTCCGACATTTGGGTTCTGTTTGCAGGTCATTGACCAACATTTTGGAGGTTTTCTTGAAGATTTATTACCATCAGATATTGAGCTACAGATTGGGATGACCTTGAGGCAAGGAGGACATCTTGTGATTCAGTATTTCTCAGATCTAGGGAGTTCTACCTAAGATCTGAACATGAAACTTCTCCTAATGGGTTATCACAGTCAATCTATCATCCCAGAGAGTTTCAAAGGTTTTGGAGGTGTTCCTCATACAAAATGAATTATTGAAATATGGCTTCAGGAGGGTGCAGGTTGTATTAGGGTTTCATCCATTGGAGGAGGAGGATTGAGTATTTGAGCTTCAGACTTCCGAGAGGGGTTTCCCTGGCCCCGATCTACATTCTGGTGGATTTTGGCATGGTTTGGACATCTCCTTCAGGTGGGCCAAAATGTTGGCCTCTTATCATCCAGTAGGATGTACCAACAGGACGTACCAGCAACCTAGGGGGGTTGCACGTTCACTTGTTATTGGCACCTTGGGTCTTCACATTGTATTCATCCTTTGGAGGATTATTTTGTATTTTCGGGAGCATTTTTATGCAACTCATATCATCTATCTATTGGAGACATCTAAGGACCATTCCATATCTACTCTATATTGTATCAAGTTTATGCTTTTTCATAATAAAGGTCAGATCTATGCTTTTTTTTCCCATATCTTGAGTATTGTTGTGATCTTGCATGTATTGAGTAGATCTTGTATGACCTATGAATAGATAACTGAAATAAACCCTAAGGCCAAAATATTGACAACTACCTACATACCAAATAATTAATAAACACATCAGTAGTAGTTAGTGGTTTCAAGAAAAACAAATTGGCTTGGGATCATTACAAAACTATGATGTATTATGTAAATGTGACATTAGGATGGTGAGCCGGTAAATTTGAAAAGGGGTCGGAGTGCCTAGGAAATGTAATACTTCTATATACATTAATAAAATAATACATTGATGGTTTCAAGACGGACAAGGAAAAGAGATAGGGGGATATGATTCCACGAGAGAGGGGGATAAAGGGGCTAAGTATTTTTATTATGTTTTATTTACCCATATTGGTTTTAATTGGGAAAATTGGTTACATGAGCTTCTTGGGAGGAAGGTCGTGTTCTTCTTGTTTTCATATAATTATATAAATATCGCTTGTGGGATATTTTGGGGGTTCACTTGTTCATTCATTCACTCTTACACCCTTCTCACTCTTTCATTTTGGTGCCTCATTCTTGCTAATTTGTGTGTTATTGGTCTTATCATGGAAACAAATGGATGGAAGAGGAGAGCCATTGTTATATGGTTGTAATAAATTTTTTATCATTCCAAGAGGGAATGGATGCTTGAGTGCATGAAATTGATGGAAGTTTTAATCCTTGGAGTTTCCAGGAAGTGTATTTCTTAACCAGTAGAACTAGATCCCTAGAGAGAAATGGAACAACTTGAGGGATTGCATGGAAAATAAAGGTGTTCATTTATTTGGTTTGTGCAAGCTGAAGGGGAAAGAGAGTTAGAAATTAGGATTTGTTGTGTGGTTGGAAAACCTAAGAGCTAGTTAGCTAACTGTTGTGTGTTTTAGATTTTCCCTAGGACCCATCCTTGTGGATTCATATCCCTAGATCGGGGGTGACCTACTATTGAGAGTAAATGAAAAACGATCTCTATGGATGGGAGGAATGTCCTTGGTTTGCATCCATTTCGTGAATGTTTATTTTCAAAGAGAAGTGTTCATTGTGTTTTATGTATATTTTGTATTTCATTGTGTATTTAATTATCTTTGAGATGTATTTCTATGTGCATTATTGTTGGTTATTTGTTTTTCATGGAACATTGTTTATTTATTTTATGTTTTACCATGGATCTTGATTAATGCATGTGAGTCTTTCATGCTTAATTTTAAATTAATTGTTATCATAATTAGAAATAAGTTTTGAAGTGAGTTTTGATGAAGCATGGCCATCCTATGGGTGGTTGGGTACATTACACAAGTGAAGGAAAGTGAAGGCATGGAAAGTGAAGGAAATTGAAGGTAAGTCAAGGAAAGTGAATCCATGGCATGGCATGGAAAGGAAAGGAAAGTCATGGAAATACAATTCAAGTGAAGGCATGGAAAGTGAAGGTAAGGCAAGGAAAGTGAATACATGGAAAGTGAAGGAAAGGGAAGTGAAGGCATGGAAAGTGAAGGCAAGGAAAGGAAAGTGAAGGAAAGGAAAGTGAAGGCGAGGCATGGAATGGAAAGGCAAGGCAAGGCATGGAAAGGAAATGCAAGGAAAAGAAAGTGAATGAATGGAAATTGAAGACATGGAAAGTGAAGGAAAGTGAAGGCATGGCAAGTGAAGGAAATTAAAGGAAAGTAAAGGAAAGTGAAGGAATGACATAGCATGATAAGGAAAGGAAAGGCATGGTAAGGAAATGAAATTGAAAGCATGGAAAGTGAAGGTAAGTAAAATAAATTGAAGGCATGGCATGGCATGGAAAGAAAAGGAAAAGCATCGAAAGGAAATGTAAGGCAAGGCAAGGCATGGCATGGCATGGCGTGACAAGGAAAGGAGAGGCATGGCGTGACAAGGCAAGGCAAGGCATGGAAATAAAAGAATACCATAACAACCATAAAATGAATCCAAAATTATTTATTTTCATACCTATGGTCATTCAAGTATACCATCACAATCACTTCTAATAATGACGGTCTCCATTAGCTTCTCGTGCTTAGAGTAAGGAAAGAAGTATCTTACCTTTGATGAGTTCTTACTTGGAATTGTTTGTAGTTGGAGGTTTGTACCAATAACCAAGTTTATAAAGTTGTATACAACTTGATCTGGCTTATAATATTGAAATACATAAACACCATTATTTCATGTTATTTCATCTCGTGTTAGATATTCTCGTTTAATAACCATCTACCCAATCAGAAATCCAATGCCTTCAAAGTCCATTACTGATAGCATGAGGGTCTTCTTTCCCTCTAATCATCGTGCCAGCCAATAATCAATGCCCCAATCATTATCTTTTGGGGAAGCCACTACCTATATGTTCCCTGCTAAAAATAGAGTGCCAAAATGTGACCCCACTAAATGACCAAATCATGAAACATTGATACTAGTTATTCAAAATTTAATAGATGGATGCAATGAACCTGACAATACAATATCTGAGACATGATCATAATCTGATGAAATGCTTGATTGGTCCTGTTAGAACGCCTTACAATTTTACACTTTTTGAATTTTGTAATCCTTTGTTTTTACCTTTAAAAATAAAAATCACCAAAACATGTAGGAAAATCGCTTTCAAATTTGAATAAATCCATATTTGTTATTTATCAACAGGTGCTTACAATATCATCCGTAAAAAAATCGGCAAATATGATCAAGTGGTTCTCATGTTCTTGAATTCATAAATTTGCATGATCGTTAAGAGTAATATTTCAACGGTTACTTCGGGACTTTTCACTTTGGGAAGATTTCTATCATCATTCGAAAGAAAACCCCAAAGTCGCGAAGCTCCGAATTCCCAAAGTCATTTTTCTGCAAAAATCTGTTAAGAAGATCTATGAATGAGTCACCAAACACCTGTCATAAAACTCTATCATGGGATGACACATGGCATGTATTTTTAACATTTATATCAAATCATTCGCCTATTTTTATATGACATGTGTGACACATCTTTTCTTGAAATGTCATTAAAGATGATGTCATCACTGCCACATCACTCCAGGAAATTTTCCTTTGGGAGGAAAAGAAAAGAGTGAGTTTAGGACCATTGAAGTATCTAAATGCCGAAGCACTTGTTATCGTAGTGAATTAAAAAAGGTTTAAAAAAGAAAATAAAAAATCAAAATAAGTTTAATTAATCGTGATTTACTTTTGGTTAATCACTTTGCAAATTCGAACTTCAGAGGATCACTATTATTCTACATACAAAACTCTCGAATAACAAAGTTCTGAAGTACTCAAGGCTAAAGAGATTTCAAAATATGATTAATTAAAACATAAAATGATTATTTAGTGATTATCTTCTCCGAGAATTCAGCCTTCGGAAGATTTTCATTGTTCTACTTTCAAAACCTCTGAATGTCGAATTGCCAAAGATTAATTACATTTATAGTTGGTTAAAGTTTTAAAGATTTAGATAAATATCATGACACCAGGTAATGAATTCCATTGATTTCTTGAATAAATGTTTTGTCAGTAGATCAATTCGAAGATTGTTAGACTTTATTAGTTCCATGAATAAAATCATTTCGAGCTTCGAATCATTTTGTCATTTGCAATAGGATATTTTCAGTGATTGAAAGATTATAAGTTTTTTTAATCACAGGAAGGTTAATTTCGTTTTCTAAGAATTACGTCGCCACACAAAGCAGGGAAGAATAAAGAATCGTCAGCTGAGGACTCCGACCCTAACATGGATATTCTTTTAGACACTACTCCTCAAATTACAGATGCTATAAATTCTTGGAAGTAGGTGTATGGAATTTTGGAGAATGACATTCTTCTCTTCCCTCATGATTCCGCTGAAGAAGATGATGAAAACTTCTTGGCTAAGCTCATACTGGTGGCTCAGTAGGAATTGCATAAAATCGATGCCCGACCAAAGATTATGCCTTACAACAACATGATAAGCTGGGCCCTGTATCATGTAGATATCCCAACCCAAAGTATCTCCAATCACTAGAAGACTTATGTCGACTCTTTTTTACTAGAAGACCTACGAGTAATGTATAAACTATCCTCTGAACTGAAATACACTTATAATTCATCTTTTCTTTTAGATTTTGATTGGAAGGAATGCACTGAATGTGGTAGAACTAGTCATGATATAATTAAAACCTGGTGGTGAAATCCAGCCAAGTTCAAGACTGACACTCATGGAATATATTCCACAACATCTTTAGATGACCACCTTTTACATATTTCCATGATGCTCTTTTGGTTATTTGGGAGGAAAACCCTTGCACATTTCATAGTGGAATGGGTATCTATAATCCATGAAGTTGTCGAAGGCTATACAACTGGGAAAAAATGTTGTCAGATAACCTAGCTAAGGAGGTTGTCAAGTACCAATATTTGAATTCTAGGGGGGAAACATGCTCCTTTTTACATGTCCACGTACATCAAGGATGCAATCTACTTTATAACTCCATTTTCTCTCATGAACTGGAGCTGGACCCCAGCTTATTTAGAATCCATACATTTTTATCATTCAAAGTTATGGGAGGAAAACTCCAAATATTTATTCTATGAAATCTGTCACAAATTAGTGATACCCGTTCATGTGGCCATTTACGGACACCCTCCTCCGAGAATTTCAGAACCTATTATAGGAAATATTGGCACAATTGCAGATTGGTACATTGAGCATAATGTTTTTTACATTAGAGTATTTGGTTGTTCTATTTTGCCTCACGCCCTTCCAAAATTCTTTCCTAATAGATTTATCTGCAAAGAAGTGGCATATCAAATAGTGGTAGGAGGGATTACTAAGGAATTGAAAGAAACACAAAAGAAAGTATGGCCTACCTTTCTTATATAGGTTGGTATGTTCATATTACTTTATTTCGGGCATACAAAGGTCGAAGCAACAACTTTGGAGGACATCAAATTGGTTGATATTGAATTCAAAAGACATGATCCTCATAAGGTGGTTTAGAATCATCTAGATCATTTCAATATGAGGATGTAGATTCATGAAGATTCCCCTTATGATGATGTTTTAAAAGGAGTCAAAGATTGTGAGGAAGTTCAAAACAGAGTTCAAAATCTATTGCCAAATCAACAGTCTGGCTTTCTTAGTTTTCAAAAACACAAAAGGACCAGCCTTCCAAATATTTTATAAGGATAATCTACGATTTCCTTGTCATCGCAGTAAATATAATCCACATATCCCCAACAAGGTAGCTCGACTACAGACCAAGCTAAAGAAGTGGCAAAGAATCCAAAGGAGTTAATTAAAAATGTAAATATGCTAATGCTAGGTAAAAAGGATTGGGATATGTTAGCATATTTTGAGGTCTTTATGAAGCAAGTACATGATTTCCCTTTTTCACCATCAACTATTACTTATGTTGTTCCAAGTGTCACAAGTCCAGAGTAGTCCATTGCAATTACTTCTCATGTTCCCTCACTAACTCCCATAGACACAAGGTTCGAAACTCCTAGTTTAGAGGCTATTCATATAGACGAACTCACACCTATTATTCCTGAGGATATGACTCCTTCAAGTTTCTTCTTCAACAAGAAAATAAAATCCATCGTAAGAATATAATCTAAACAGAAGGAAGGAGTGGTCACTAAGAGACACAGAATAGTGTATGATGGACAAGGAAAAAACGATCTTGACTTTTCCAAAGAAGTTGTAGATTCATTAGGATCCCTCGCCACGTCCAATCAATGGTTAGTGGATAATCTTATTAAGAAGCTATAGCAAAAATCTCTTCTAGTTGAGCACTTGAAAACTGAGATGCAACGTGTAGAAATAACCTTCTGGAGTAGGATGAATTTTGATAACGAACAAATCAGATTGGGCTAAATGAAGCAGCTACAGGAGAAACTAGAGGTAAGTGTCCAAAATCTGCAGTTAAGTAACTCAATGCTTTCTCAACAAAATAGTTTAATTTAGCAGTTGCAGACCCAAATAGTTGTACTAGAAAACACAAAAATAGACCATGTTTCATTCAAAATGCAAACATCTGAGATAAATGAAAGGTTGGGAGTTGTTCAATTATATCTATATCAAGATGTCGATACTATCCAGAAATATTATCAAAGGATCAACACTTCTGTGAACAATATTTATGACAAACAAAAGGCAGCATGTGCATCCAGATCCAAGTTCCAGGAATTTATTGTTTGGAAACAAAAAGTGAACTTACCTGGTCTCACCCCTTTTTCATAATATGAGAAAATGAAGGGGGAAATGGTTTTAAAGGTTTGGGAGAAAAACCTTGAAGAAAGAAATAAGTTGACTAGAGAGGTTAAGGAGGCTTGTCTCAATTCCCTTGTTGTTGTTGAGTCAGAGTTGGTTGAATTTAAAGATGATTCTATCTTTGATACACCTGGACAAATCGAGATAGAAAAGAATAAATAAAATTCCAGGAAAAATAAGGAGAGTATACATAATTGTTGTTGGGTATTCTACCCTACGGACTAATAAGCTAGGGCTCTAAGCTTATACGCAGATCATGACCCTCAAGACTTAACTTTTAACCTTCTACCCGAATCTGAAACCCCTTTTCTTCACATGCACACAAGAGGAGAATAAA
>ML799272.1:234224-260256 GCA_009831015.1 Picea engelmannii
CTCTATACCCCACTCTTGCTTCCCTCTCTCCCTCTCTAGGCCCTCTCTCTCTCTTTCTCTCTCATACACACACACACCTCCCCCCCCTCTCTCCACCTTCTCACACTCTCCCTCCTCCCCTCTCTCTCTCTTCCCCACTATGCCCCCCTCTCTCTCTTTCCCTTTCTCTACCTACCTCCCTCCCTCCTTCTCTCTCTTTCCCTTTCTCTACCTACCTCCCTCCCTCCCTCTCTCTCTTTAATCTACCCCTCTCTCTCACACTCCCTATCCCCCTATATAAATATCTGCCCCTCTATCAATATCTCTCTCTCGAGAGAGGGGGGGAGATAGAGAACAAGAGAGAGAGGGGGAGATAGAGCACAAGAGAGAGAGGGGGGGTAGGGAATAGGGAGAGGGAGAGAGATAGAGAGAGGGGGGGGGGATAAGGAGATAGGAATGCAAGGAGAGAGAGGGTGGAGAGAGAGAGAGAGGGATAGAAAGGAAGAGAGAGAGAAAGAGAGAGATGTAAAAAGAGAGAAGTGTTGGCACAGGGGTAGACCTAGGCTTCAACGATTCAACAATGCACCAAAAAAACCCTAACTATCAGCCCTTTTCACAACACCTGCAAAGAAAATGAAGTCTCACCCGAGGTAGTGGCAGGGGTGATTGCAGGACTCCAGTGTCTGGAACCTTAGCTGGGACATAAATATGTGATTACAATACTCTAACAAAGCACTTAGCACTTAACATTCCTCAGTAATTAATCCTTATTCACATCGCAGATCCAAACCCTAATTACAGAGCATCGCAGTATTCAACAATATTCAACACTTTCAAGAACTAAGAACATCAATATAGATCAGATCTAGCATCTTATTCATATCATTAGGCACTAATATATCGTATTCATCTAAGAATACACCATTGCACTAACCATCAATCATATGAAACATAAAACAACCATAATGCACAAGCCAACCACAACACAGGATATACGTGGTTCACCCCCAGCCTCAGGATACGTCCACCAACTCTTCTTCTCTTTATTGTCTTCTGTCAATCATCTACATGCACTGAGCCACAAGATCTTACTCCACATAGGACATGAGATCTGCGCGCACTCCGCCAGATCCTCCTTCCCCAAGCTAGGTTATAACACAAAGCCTTTACATAGTCTTTTGCAATCACTTGCACTTATCCTTTCAAGCCTCACACAGTATGCACAAAGCATTTACAACTATAACTTGCACTTAGCACATCGGCCTCCACTTGCCCTTAGCACAACATCACACTGATGTCTATATTCTCCCCTCTTACATTTCCTAGACATCTATTTATACAATACAAAAGGGCCTAAACATGGGTAAACCCATGGGTCGACATCCCCATACCCATTACATAAGCCCAAAATCCAAAGCGCCATAAAAGGGGTTGAGATCTCACGATCTACACTTCGACTTCCACTCCGCCTTCATCATCCTGTCAAAGTCCCAAAATAGGTCAAACCTGACCAAGGATCTCCAAACTTGGTCCAAGGCCAACAGGTCGCCAACACTCACCTGTGACTCATCCTAAGTCACTCTGATCTGGGTAGCTCTGCCTCAAAAGTCTCAAGCCTGGCTCGAGCTGCTTCGACCTGTTGCTTCACCAAGGTCTCCTTCTCGATGAACTTGTGAATAACTGCCTCATTCATAGGTCCCTCTAAGCATTGTTCTATTGAAGTGACTACTTGTTCCATCTCTGCTCCTTGGCCTTCAATCTCCTCAAATAGTTGGAAAGATTCATCCTGGATTGGTTGGAGACTCTGAGTCACTTCCATGACTTTTCTCTATATGGTATGGACCTTTTGGTGAGTAGTGTCTTGTTCCTGGTATCTTTTCATTCTTTCAAATGCTAATAAGAGCTTCAACTGTGCCTATACTATCATCACTTGCTTCTTTTCCTCCTAGAGTTGTGACCCCAGTGTCTTCAGTTCAGGGTCCTCAGTAAGTCACTTATAAGTTTGTGCACTTCTATTGCTAAGATGTTTACATTCCAAAGCTAATGCTCTGATCCTCTCAACTACGCTCTGGACAGTGGCTTCTCTTTGGTCTCTCACATCCTACAAAGTACTTGGTACTATTTGTAGCTCTAGATCTGCTATTCTCTATTGAAGATGTTGGA
The DNA here is from genome assembly GCA_009831015.1 of Picea engelmannii. Lineage (NCBI taxonomy): Eukaryota > Viridiplantae > Streptophyta > Pinopsida > Pinales > Pinaceae > Picea > Picea engelmannii. The sequence goes on from ML799272.1 coordinate 236,367, forward strand.
TGGCTTCAGCAAGATGCACTACTTGATGCTCCACTAGGTCTTCCTCCTTCTTCTCTAAGCCTGTTATAGAGTGAAGTGCTCTGCTGACTGCTTCTTTTAATCCAACCTTCTCTGCAAGCAACTATTCTTTCTTATGCTGGATCAATGCTTTATCCTCTTCGAACTTTGTTTGGAGGTCATCCTTCTCCTGTTGTGAAACTCGACGTTGCTCTATCACTTCCTCTTGTGCTTTCATTAGGGACACTGTGGCCTGTTTTGTTTCTTCAAGTACACGACGAAGGTGAGATTCAGTCACATTGCCTAGTCTGTGGAGTTGGGTAGGCTCATCTCCCAACTCTATTTCTTTTGATGATGGGGGTGCAGTGGACACTACACAGCTGGAGTGAAGGTCCTGTTGTACCCCTCGCAATTCTACTTCAATTGTTTCATATATGGTCTCTTGCTTAGTCGATTGTGAGCAGAGTCTACAACTTGGTCTTACTAGCTTTTGAATTCTGTCGCAATGTGGGTTTCATGGGAGAAACCTTTCTTTTGTTAGATGGCTCTACATCATCAAGAGGAGTTTGTGGTGATGTTACTTCACCTTGCTTTTACTTATCTTATTTTCCATTGTACTCTTATTTATCTACTTCATCATCACCTCCTCTTTTAGGTGATTCTGAAGCAATTTCTTCTGATGCACTACTCAGATCTTGGACCTCTTTTGTCTTCTTCCTTCTGCTAGTTCCAGGTGTATCATGTCCTTCACGAGTGACCATCGGGCTTCCGATTAGTTCGGGATCAGACAATTCTACAGGGTCAACAGGGATAAGGAGCTCTGCAGGCCATTCCTTAGTTATTTCTTCTAGTTCCTCCTCTGTGAGTTTGTAATAACTATATAGTACTTCTTTGTGTTCATCTCTGTGCACAGTGATGTAGATAAAATGTTTGTCTGCATGGAACTTCACAAATGGCCTGAACCTGTGCAAGGTGCTCGATGTTATATGAGGGACAACCTCAATATCCCTCTTTAATTTTAGGTAGTAGGTGTGGAACACCTCGTTTGACTGCCATTGTTTTCCCATATCGCTCGAATACCAGAGTGAAGTGAACTTCATGGCTAAGGCTTTAGATGGCTCTAGTTCAGGGAAGGTCTCACCTTCCAGCATCTCCTAAGCTATGAATGCGATGAGGATCAAAAGCCAACTAAAACAGAACTCATAGCCCTGATATTGAGCTTCAAAACAGTCTTGGTCTAACTGGTTCACTAAGTACTTTTCCCAGTTCATCTGTAGCCCCTCCACGTATCTCCCTGCGAGGTCAAAAACAAACCCTGTGACCTGCGTGGGTCTGTTCTTTTAGACTAGCTTACCAACAATCAATTGGAAAGCAAGGGGCACTATGCCATTCTGGATGGAGGCTACCTTGTAGCCTCACTTCCCCTTCCCCACATTGTCGTATGTATCATTAATCTTCTGCACCAGGGCATGCTCTGCAGCCTTCCCTAGGTAAAAGTCTTGGGGATCTGGTCCCTGCATTCTTAATTTGGTGATCTGATGGATCAACACTGGGTCAATGGTGATGCATCTGTCTAGCCACGGGTAGCCACCATGGAAGCTTGACAACAGGAGATTAACGCATGCATAACCTCTTAGTGCCTTCCAAAATGGGGTATGTTCATCACATTCAGAATAGTGGACTGTGCAAGGTCCATAGTCCATGGTTAGGGGATTATCCTCAAATTCTTCCCCTTCGTCCTAGTCAAATACATGTGAGGGGTGAGCATGATAAATTTATTGCGATCCCCTAGGTTAAAGTTGATGATATTTAGTGTCATGATCTTATCCGACTCAGGATTGCCTATGTGTATCCCCTTCGAGAGGTACATAGTGACCAACATGTAGTCGAAGTCCCTAGGAACACTGTCATGATTCACCGGGTCGGCCAGAGGCGGGATGTATTCGGGCAGGATGGATGGTATTAACTTCGCATTCGCCAAGTCATCTTGATTCTTGGTTCTTTTCTCGGTCGCAACTCAGGATGGTATGAATCTGCGAGAAGTCAATGGGGAGGCTTGCACTCCTCTTGTCGATGAATCTTCAATTTTGATCGACATCATCTTATCAACCATAAGTTCGATTAGAACTTCTTCGACATACTTTTCTATGGAACTGAGTTCGTCCAAAATGCACGCTCGATATCGGATAACTCAGGTCAATGAACAAATACTCAATGCAATAAAACAGGTAGCAAAGTCTCAGTAAGCACATCATAGTAACAATGAACTCTCTTGTTGTCTTGGATATAATTCATGAAAGTGTTCTCGGTGCAACAGTCGATGGAATAAGTAGACAGTGATGTAACGGATCCCTCCAACGGACAAGAGGCCTTCATCAATGCAATTATGTCCATTACGGCGTGGTCCCAATGGTTCGATGGAAATCTTTCTGAACATAATTTATATTCTAACCGTTCGGGAACGTCAATCTAACGGTTATAATTCCTCCAACGGTCATATCGCTCCACTATGGAAAAGTGTCAATCTGAGTTGCTCTGATATTCTGGCAAAGTTCAAATTCTAGAGACCTTCCTTGTGTGAAGTCTTCTCTGGAACTTCCTGTAATTTCTCCAACTTTGTTTTCTTCTTGCTGAGATTTCTAGCCTTCTTCCATATGATTTGTGTCTCAGAATTCCTCTTTCCATTCTGATTCTTATCTCCTCTTGGCATAGTAACTTTGCACTAGTGATGGTCTTTACTAAGGTTCAAGGGAAATATTTCGTGTTTATCTGGGGTAGGTGCTCTACTCTCTTGTACAAACAGGTGTTTTAAATCTTCTTGTGTTCTTTCAACTTCGACATCCATATTTTTGGGCCTCAGTAGCTTCGACTGGTTTTCTTGTTCTTCCAGTAAGTGTGTTATTCTCTTAGCCATGAAGTCTCTTAGTTCTTTCTTTTTCTGTTCTAGAGCTTCCTCTTCTTTTCTTTGGGTTTGATCCTTCTCAATCCAGGCTTTTCCTAGTAATATAGAAAATGGGGTGTTGTTCTCGATAAATTTAACAACCTCAAATTCTTCTTCTGTCGAAGTTCCATGAAGGAATCATAGCCATCTTTCGTAAAATTTTCCAAGTTATTTCTGTCATAATTTTCACTTGTGTTTCCTGTGTTTCCTCATCGAGAACATAGTTTATGTCGAAGTATCCTATTTGTGTTTCTATGAACTCTTTTTCTTTGAAGATCTCTGATAAGTTGATATCTTTGTGGTCATTCAGGGTTTCTTTCATTTGTAGTAATATAGTTTATGATTATTTATGGGGTTCTACCATGGTCTTAGTTTCTTGGTCTTCCTCAGGGTTTTCTTTTCTCATATTCATTCTCTCAACCTTAGAAATCATTCTAGGGAAATCTAGAACGTCATGGTCCATAGCTTTACAACAAAGACAACTAGGTATTCTACCAGGGCATTCCTGAGCAAGGTGTCTCGATCTTCTGCAACTGTAACAAAGAGTTAATCATCTCTTTCTCTTAAATGATCCCCAACCTTTCTTGTACTGCGCACTAGGATCATGTTAGCTAACCTGCAGAAAATTCTTCCTAGGATCCTACATCCATTTGTTAGTCCAAACATTCTTTCTATGCATAGGAATAACATATCTTTCATTATTTCTATCAAATCTACTCATATCAAACCTTCCTTCTTCTAGTTGTTCCCTAGTTTTCAGACTAGGACAAAATTTATCAAACATAACTAGATTCATTCTCTTGAAACAAAAATTTCCACTTATCTTACCTTTAACAAAGAACAAGGCTTTCAAATCTTACCTCTTTAATCAAAAAATTTCACTTTACCTTTATCAGAGCATAAAGATTTCAGATCTTACCTCTTTTCTTCAGATCAGACTTATTTTCTTAGCACAGAGCTTCACAAGTCAGGTAGAGTATTTTGTTCTAAAGCAACAGATCTATGCACATAACTTTCTTTCTTTTCCTCAGTTCCCAACAATCATAGTTTCAGGTCCCGGCAATGGAACCATTTTTTGGCACAAGGGCAGACCAAGGGTTCAACGCTTCAACAACGCACCAACAAAACCCTAACTACTGGCCCTTTCGACAACACCTGTGAAGCAGATGAAGTCTCACCCGAGGTAGTGGCAGGGGTGGTTGCAGGACTCCAGTGTCTGCAACCTTAGCTGGGACACAGATCTATGATTACAATACTCTAACAAAGCACTTAACAGTTAACATTCCTCAGTAATTAACCCTTATTCAGATCGAAGATCCAAACCCTAATTATAGAGCATCGCAGTATTCAACAAGATTCAACACATTCAAGCACTAAGCACATCAACATATATCAGATCTAGCATCTTATTCACATCATTCGGCACTAAGCTATGATATTCGTCTAAGCATACATCATTGGAATAAGCATCAATCATATAAACCATAAAACAACCATAATGCACAAAGAAGCCACAACACAGGATATACGTGGTTCACCCCCATCCTGGGGCCACGTCCACCAACTTTTCTTCTCTTTATTTTCTTCTGTCAATCATCTACATTCACAAAGCCACAAGATCCTACTCTGCATAGGACAGGAGATCTGCGTGCACTCCACCAGATCCTCCTTCCCTGAGCTAGGTTATAACACAAAGACTTTACACAGTCTCTTACAATCACTTGCACTTATCCTTGAAAGCCTCACATAGTATACACAAAGCATTTACAACTATCACCTTCCTTTAGCACAACATCACACAAATGTCTATATTGTCCCCTCTTACATTGTGGCCTAGCTATTTATACATTATAAAAGGTCCTAAACATGGCTAAACCCATGGGACGACATCCCCATACCCGTTACATAAGCCCAAAACCCAAAATTCCCTAAAAGGGGCCGAGATCTCGTGATATCCGCTTTGACTTGCGCTACGCCTTCGTCAGCCTGTTGAAGTCGCAAATTAGGTCAAACGTAACCAAGGATCTTCGAACTTGGTACATAGATCAGATCTAACATCTTATTCACATCATTAGGCACTAAGATATCATATTCATCTAAGCATACATCATTTCACTAAGCATCAATCATATGAACCATAAAACAACTATAATTCACAAAGCAACCACAATACAGGATATACATGGTTCACCCCCATCTTTGGCCTATGTCCTCCAACTCTTCTTCTCTTTATTGTCTTCTTTCAATCATCTACATGCATAGAGAAACAATATCCTACTCCGCATAGGACATGAGATCTGTGTGCACTCCACCAGATCCTCCTTCCCCGAGCTAGGTTACAGCACAAAGCCTTTACACAGTCTCTTACAATCACTTTCACTTAGCCTTGGAAGCCTCACACAGTATGCACAAAGAATTTACAACTATCACTTTCCCTTAGCACAACATCACACAGATGTCTATATTGTCCCCTCTTACATTGCCCAGACATCTATTTATACATTACAAAAGGCCCTAAACATGGGTAAACCCATGGACCGACATCCCCATACCCGTTACATAAGCCCAAAACCCAAAACTCCCTAAGAGGGGACGAGATCTCGTGATCTCCGCTTCGACTTGCGCTTTTCCTTCGTCAGCTTGTTGAAGTCCGAAAATAGGTCAAACGTGACCAAGGATCTCCAAACTTGGTACATAGATCAGATATATCATCTTATTCACATCATTAGGCACTAAGCTATCATATTCATCTAAGCATACATCATTGCACTAAGCATCAATCATATGAACCATAAAACAATCAAAATTCACAAAGCAACCACAACACAGGATATACGTAGTTCACCCCCAGCGTGGGGCTACATCCACCAACTCTTCTTCTCTTTATTGTCTTATGTCAATCATCTACATGTACAGAGCCATAATATCCTACTCTGCATAGGACAGGAGATTTGCATGCACTCCTCCAGATCTTCCTTCCCTGAGCTAGGTTACAGCACAAAGACTTTACACAGTCTCTTACAATCACTTGCACTTATCCTCTCAAGCCTCATATAGTATGCACAAAGAATTTACAAATACCACTTGCCCTTAGCACAACATCACACAGATGTCTATATTGTCCCCTCTTACATTCCCTATACATCTATTTATACAGTTCAAAATGGCCTAAACATGGGTAACCCATGGGCCGACATCCCCATACCCATTACATAATCCCAAAACCCAAAACGCCCTAAAAGGGGACGATATCTTGCAATCTCCGCTTCGACTTGAGCTCTACCTTCGTCAGCCTTTCGAAGTCCCAAAATAGGTAAAACCTGACCAAGGATCTCCAAACTTGGTCAAGGGACAACAAGAAGGGAAGCTGAGAGAGAGGGATAGAGGGAGAGAGAGCAAGAGGCCTAGAGAGGGAGAGAAAGATATACAAAGAGAAGGACGAGTTAGGTAGATAGGGATAGTGAAAGAAGGAGAGAGGGAAAGAATGATAGAGGGGAGAGAGAGAGGAGGGGGGAGAAATATGGGTATAGAAGGTGGAAGGTAGAGATGGGTAGAGAGATAAGTAGAGATAGTGTGAGGGGGGGGAAGGAGAGAGGGATAAGGGAGAGAAATATATTGAGGGATAGAGTGGCAGAGAGAGGAGAGAGAGGGAGAAGGAGAGAAGGGTAGAAAGTGAGCGAGAGTGAATGAAAGAGATAGAGAGAGTGGTGAGAGAGAGAGAGAGAAAGAAAGAGATATTTTGGGGAGAGAGAAGGGTATAGAGAGAGAGGGGTAGGGAGAGAGAGTGATAGAATGAGAGAAAGGGAGGGAGAGAGAGAGAGAGAGAGAGAGGCATAGGGGGAAGAGAGAAGGGGGAAAGGAAGGAAAAAACAAGGGAGAGAGAGTGTGGAAATGGGGAGGTGAGGGAGAAAGAGAGAAAGAGAGGGAGGGTGAGAGGGTGGTGGGAGAGTGAGGGGGAGACAAAGGGAAAGAGGGAGAGAGGTAGAGAGGGGTGGAGGGAGGAGAGAAAGAGGGAGGGGGAGATAGAAAGTGAGTGAGTTATTGAGATAGAGAGAGGTCAACAAGTGAGAGAGAGAGAGATAGGGTAATATAGAGGGAGTTAGGGAGAGAAGGGTATAGTGAGAGATAGAGAGAGAGAGAGAGTTTTGGAGGGAGTGAAATATGGGGAGAGAGAAAGAGAGAGGGAGGGGGATATAGAGTGAGGGGGAGAGAGGGGGGTTGAGATGGATATGATATGGAGAAAGAAAGAGGGGGGGAAGGGAGGGAGACATAGAGAGATAAGAAAGAGAAGGGAGGAGAGTAGGGGAGAGAGAGAAGGAGGGAGGGGGAATGCGGGGGGAAGAGGGAAGGGGAGAGAGAGAGAGAGGTAAAGAGAGAGGGGGAGCAAGAGAGGGGAAGGGTGATATAAAGGGGAGGAAAGAGAAAGTAGGAGAGAAAGTGAGAGAGTGTGGGGGAGAGATGAGAAGAGAAGTAGAGAGGGAAGGAAGGGGAGAGAGAGACAGGGGAGGGGAAAGGGGAGAGAAAGAGGGAGAAGGGGGAAGTGAGGGAGAGAGAGGGAGAGAGACTTAGAAACTAGGAGAGGGAGGAATGTGGAGAGAAGATGAAGAGAGTGAGTGGTGTAGAGAGAGATTAGGGGGGGGGGGATGGGCGAAAGAGAGGGGAGGAAGAGGGACACAATGAGAGAGGGTAAGAAGGGGAAGAGAGAGAGGGGGGAGAGAGTGAGCGAGGAATAGGGAGAGTGAGGTTGGACAGAAAGAGAGGAATATAGAGGGAGGTAGGGAGGGAGAGGGGGGAAAAGAGAGAGAGAGGGAGAGTGAGAGAGAGAGAGAGAGAATAAATTTGTGTTAACAGGAATGTGTGTGTGTTCATGTTTCTAATAATACGCACACATTCCTAAAGAGCGCTCTTTATTTTTATTTCAATTTTTTTCGGGCAGGAGTGACAACTCTAACATACATGTTTGTTGAGTTGGTTGCCTCGGATCTAGGTTTGGGATGACAAACCTAGTGGTTTGGTCTACAAATACATAAAAATATCCATTTTTATGAATTCCTCTCCATATCTTTGTCTTTGACATCATTTTTCAATATGCTACACAATCCAATTATTGATGAAACTATAGACACAGATATAGTTTGTTGTGTAGATTCCAAATATGAAATTTAAAAAAAAAATTAATAATGTTTACTATTTTTAATCTATTTTTGTCTTGACATATATCAAAATCCTAGAAAGCATATCTCTCTTATTTCTGCTATAACTTTTTGTCGGCTTAACCATTTCTTGAATGAGTTATACACAACACTACATGAGACCGATACCTACAATATAAAATAAATAAATTGTTTTGATCATGTTAAGACCTGCTTAGCCTACGCAAACAAAAGACATTGTAATTTGAGGGATATGTTGACTTTGATAATTTTAAAAAATATAAATTACGATTATAAATTTTGAAAAAATACACAGTATAAGGAAAATGGGTTATCTACAAGTATTCAATTTTTTGGAACAAAATTCCATCGTTAAGGCACTTAACACATGCACGAACAAAAATATATACATTATATTTTGTTCGAAAAATAAGATACCAATGTTAACAAAAACATATTTGACATAGTTATTCATATTTTCTATGAATAAAACTTATATATTCGGAAAGTTAATTCAATTTCCTAGGTTTCATCTTCTTACACCATATTCAAATTCATTGTAAAAGTACCTTCAATAATCCGTCCAAGTTAACATATTGTTGTTTTTCTAGGTTTACATTGTCACTAACGACCATGAGAGACCATCATTAACTTACACTCACCTTAATTTATATAATTTAAACATAATAAGGTGATATATAAAAATGATAATGAATTAATTAGTTTTCTTTATAATTTCATTTCTATGTTCTAAAAGATTGAAATTGTGTTTTCCTCATTTTCCATAATAATTTTGGTAAATTAGTAAGCTTGAAAGATCAATATTATTACATTTGTTACAAATATTTTGAATTGATAATTTCTTTTTATTTTAGAGTTGTATAATAAAAAATAATAAGATTTTTAATTTATATCATAAATTTTTAATGCAATTTTTTACTACAATTTAATACATTTAGATTGTACATGAGTATAAGTATATCCACTAATATTTTCGAATTATTCGTTTTTATCAAAAAAATCGTAAATTAAAATGAAGATCCATAGTTTATTTTTAAAACACAATTTTCAATTGTATTGAATTATGGATTCTCATATTAAGGTAACATAATCACTCGGTGACAAATTTAACATTTTTGTAGATTATATATTTTAATCTTAAAAATAGTATAGAGCGAAAAAGTACTATATTTCATCAAGTGCAATTTACTCAAACTTCAAACTTTAGTATCCTTATAAATATAACTCGTATACATTTATATTATTCCAACTCTAATGTTACTTATTTGGACTTTAACATCTTCCTAACTTTAAAATATTAATCTCATTAGAACCCAACTTTATACAATTACTTTATTATTTTATTGTATTTTATATTTAAATCATTTTTATAATTTACATATAGTAGCATAACATAAGGAAATGGAAGAAACTGATAAGTTTTTTATATAATTTTATTTATATATATATATTTTAAATAAATGTGTAGAAACTTGTATTAATGATGTCTATATGTTGTACAGTGATAAGTGTAAGCCACTTGTTCCGCCACAATTGTGAAACCAGAACATGTGGCTTCTTGATGTTAAGAGATTGACACATTCTTCTGAGTTCTAACATTACTGGAACTAAAATGTTTACACAAAAAATTACAGTCTATCTACAGAAACAAAAATATTTGAACCATGTTCTGCAACCTATCGCTAAGGCTAGCTATAGACAAAGTTGCCATAACTAAACCTACAAAGACAGAATAAGAAAAAACTGCTAGTTCATCTATCTTGTTGTCGTGGTAAGCTAAAGCAACGACCTTGCAACTGAAATAGACAAAAATAAAAAACCTGGAGGCATCAATCCATAGTTGTGCCTTGCTTTCCATGTATTGTGTAGACCAGGGTGAACCACTGACCACAAGTAGGGCATCTGGCACCCACAGGAGCATCCGTTAACGCATCGAACATGATATCCATCTGTTGGTTGAGGACGCTCTGTGAGTGCATCTGGCCATCCTGCTTATGCCTGATCTCGAAAAGGAGTTGAAGGTGATCCTCCATGAGATGGTTGGAAAAATGTTGAGGGTGTTCCTCCTCCTCCTCCTTGCCAGCTTCGTTGGCAGCCCTTGCGTTCTCCTCCAAATGCCCTGTGGTGATATCATTGTCTATCCCTGCATTGTTCTCTAGTTACTAGCTTGGAGGAATATCCTCCTCCACCATGCAGCTTCCATCGCCATAGTAGGGGTGGTTTGGCTTGACGATAGGGGGTGACAAGAGTTTGGTGGCCAGAGGGGGGCACACACCCAAGGGTGGCGCCTCCACGTTAACCGCGCTCGGGTTTTTGAGCGGTGGAGGAAAGGACGAGGGGAAGTGAGCAATAGAGGAGGTCACCTCCGGTTTTACCGAACATGTGTCGTAGAAATGGAGAGGAGATGATTGTGTCCTCTAGAGAGTGTGTCGAGGGCTGGCGAAATGAGCGATGAGCGCTCCTTGGGAGGGGGAGAGGCTGTTACAATGAGAGAGGGTGTTGTTGTTGCGAGTGCCCCTCTTGGATTTTCCTCACTCCTGAGGCATGTTGGGGGGCGAATGGAGGTGGAGGAAAGAAGAAATGGAGGCTGAGGGAAGTTGCAGGGAGTAATGGAAGGAGATGGAGGTGCTGAGAGGGAAAGTGGAGTGGAGGGAGTCGGGGAGGATGTCGCTAGTGCATGAAAAGACGTTGCAGAGAGCAGTTGTTCTGGAATTCTTGGGAGACCTGAAGAAAAGAATAAGAAGAGTGCACCAGGGTGGGTGAGGAAAGGAATAATACCTATGATCAAAGGCCTGGTTGAACCTCTTAACACCATTGAAGCCTGAAATGACCGTCGCGTCCTCCATCGATGCCGAGTTGAGATCCAATCCACTTCTGGTACACCCGGTCGGGCTGGCTCGCTCACTGATTACGCGAGCCAGGCACACTACCATTACTCCTCTCATGTTGTGATCCATGGAGGAGTTAATGTCCATGGGATGGTGGCTGGGGTTAATAACTCCCCCGGCTGCCCAATTCTAGGTGTCCTCAATCTCTGACCAGGTGGCACCCCATCAAGGTGAATTTCATTTCTATACTTAGGAAAATGAAAGAAATTGATAAGTTTTTATTTATAATTTCATTTCTATATCTGAAAATATTACAATTATTTGGTTAAGAAGGTTAATATTGTTACAATAAAAAAGGTCCATATTATTATAAACATTTTAAAACTAAAAATTTATTTTTATTTTAACAATTTTACATCAAATCATTTTTAATTTATTTCATAAAATTTTAAACTTCTTTTTGAGTAATTCCATCCAATACATTTAAATTATACATATATTTGAATATCCATCATATCTTAAAATTTATATTTAAATTATATGTATATGAATATCTATCATATCTTAAAATCAATATTTTTTCTTATAGATTCAATAATTTATGTACTGCCCCCGGGGGGCAGCTCAATTGGCAAGTGCCGTGAAAATGAAGTTCCAAGAGGTTTCGAGTTCAACTCCCCCCGACTTACCTTGTGTGTTGCGTAAGGGGCATCGTGGGCACACCTGGAGGTTATAGTGGTAGCGGTTGGATAACACAGCCACGTGTAACGTGAGCACGTGCCCAACTAGTTGTTGATTCCTCCAGACATAATAATAATAATAATAATAATAATAATAATAATTTATGTACTAGATTAAATAATTTATGTATTAATTGAAGTTGGGCATATACTTAGCTACTTGCCATTCTTCTTCTTCTTACAATTGCAAATAGTTGAGGAAATACTCTTCTTGTTGCTCAAATGGAAGAAATTTAGGATTAGACATTGATTTATTATCTACACTCTTGCACGCACCCGATCTGACGTATTCTTGTGGATACTTGTGTGCAAGTGATCTAGTTCACTATATGATTGACTAATTCGATTATGGAGCAATATGATGTTTGTGTATTTGATGATATGTTATTTTATGATATTTATATCGACAGGTGCTATAGATTGGTTTTCCTGAGTGTGCAAGACTCTAGATGTTTGAGGATGTCGATGGCGTCGATGGATCTCCTTGGACAACGGATCAAGTCAGGGAGAGGACAATTATGGTTTGAATTTTTTGACATTCCATATGAGACATATGACTAGATATTATGATCTTGATTGATATTGTTGACACGTTTCATTGATGGATGCAGACTGACAGTAGCTTGCTAACCAGACTCACATTAGGAGTAAAGGGGTAACGCATGACAACTAGAGATATTGAGGGAGAGGTGTGGCAACAACTCTGTCACATCCTACTAGCACTCTCATTATGGCTCAAAATATAGGTTAACGATTACCTAGTTCAAGAGATCCACGATGTCGTGAGGGAAGACTTGGACAGTCTCTCACGATGATTCTAAGGGGCACGCAATAAGGCAGGGTCCTTATTTCTTAGAGGCCCTTAGTCTCCCACAAGATCACCTGACGGAGTATTGACTCCAGGGGTTTGAAATCTACCAAAATTAGTCAAAAAGGCGAGTGGAAGCCTTGGAGCATGTAGTTCATCTTGAAGGCCATGTCGCACAAATAAAACAAGAATTCAAGTAAGTTGCACCCTTGGAGCACGTAGTGTGTCTTGAAGGGCACGTCGCTATTATAACTCTCACAAGTTAATAAATCTAGTACCTAGGAAACTATGCCTCCTTAGGAATTGGTCGGCCTTAAAAGGAATGATGGTATGAGTAAAGTTTAATAACTAATTTTTCCTTAAAAATTGTCACCAAGCCTAGTGAATTTAAAACCTAGTTCTAAGTAGAACATGTGAACAAAAAAAATAAATGGACATATACCAAGAAGGGAGGTAAAGAAAACTCAAACATTAATAATTAAAGTAAAATTTTAATGAAGGATTAAATTATAAAAGGGTACATTGTTGTTTATATCTAAACTTGTTAAATCTGAACTAAGAAGAAAAGGGGAAACTTAAGGAAAAGAGGAATGTCTAACATAGTAGGGAATTTAGTCTTGGAACCTTCTAATTGTGAACTCAACTAGGTTTTAATAAAGACGTTAGTCATTTAAGAATTGTAAGGGAATAAAGGGACACCGAGGAGCGTTTTTATGAATTTTTTTAGGTAGGTGAGGGAAATATGCAAAATTGAATTAATTAATTACTTAATTTCTAGTGCAACTAAGGGATTGGGTGACATGTTTACAGGTGAGGTTTATCCTAATTAAATTTAACAAAAATAATCTAAAGAGGATTTGGGGAAACTAATGACTAAGAAAACTCTATAAAAAGGATGGGGGAGGAGGAGTATGGGGACGGTTAATAGGTGTAAGGTTAAGCTGCCGATATTTTTCTTCACTGATTTTATCTTGTAGGAGTTGGGATGCCCAGCTCGAAAGGGAGTGGTAGCTCGATCTTGCGAGGCGAGCTCGGAGCTAGTTTATTCTCTGATTGTGTGTGTGGCCCCTTTGCGGCTTGGGGGCTCAGAAGGAAGAAAAGTACCCCTAGCATTGGTTGGGAGGTACCAGTGAGGTCTCAGCGATTAACAAGCAGGAGTTGGACGGAGAATAGTCACGAGACAACAAATTCAGAATCTCCACCTTGGGTAACGGTACGCAGGTGTAATTTCCATTTGTACAAGTTGTTAGATTTTTTTGTGTATGACTATAGATATTGACGATTATTGTATTCAGTTCTTGTAACTTTAAAGGTTAAATTTTATTACATTTGTCAGTCCTCTAGATTACTGTTGTAAACTGCAATCGATTCTGAACTATGAAGAAGATTTCTGGAGTGGAATGCTATCCCATCTGCTAACTAAGCAATGGGCGTTTCGCGTTAGCTCTGTCTATCGTCTATCCATACTTAAACTTTATTGTTACAAGCATCGATGGGCATTTAGATGGTAAATACAAATTATATTCATAGATGCGTTATGGCAACGAGTTTTCCTCCCACTTAAACTTTTTAAATATTTCAACTGTGGTTGAGACAAGGATAGTGGTTGTTTTGTTCTTAACATTTCCTTTGCTTCTTCAATTGATTTGTATGGCCACTGTGACGAATCTGTAGTTTTTAAATTCGTTTTTGCTTCTTCAATTGATTTGTATGGCCATTGTGACGAATCTGTAGTTTTTAAAATTGTTTTTTCTTCTTCAATTGATTTGTATGGCCACTGTGACGGATCTGTAGTTTTTAAAATCGTTTTTTCCTCCACAAATCGTTTATGCTTTGGTAATTTACCCCAACGTTTTACACAACAGAGTACTGTCTGAAACCACCACGAATTTCCCTTTTTGGAGCTCTATTTTCCCTTTGCTAGCTTCTCCTATTTTTGGTGGGCACCATATCCCCGCGTTTTGAGCAAACAACCAGTTATTACAGTGATATCATGCCAGCAAAAATCGTTATAAACGCCTAGAGAAATTTGTGGGTGATTCCCAGCGAACTTCTTGTTCCTTGTCAGAATTTTTGTGACACTTGTTCAGCGAAACTTTTTCCTTGATGATCAGTTTTTACTTGTGATAGAGAATCCCTATATCTCCTATGTGTTAATGTTCTTCCCTCAGCAAATTTCGGTTTATTTTTCAACTTCCCATTGCGTCTACAACAATTTGTTTTCCAATGAAGGTTTCGGGTATCCGTGGCGTTTTTTCCTAGTAGCTTGGCGTTCTCACCTTGACGCGTTGTGCGACCTCATTCCCGTGTGTCCCCTGCGTGGTGGCTTAGCGCTCTCTACCTCTTATTTTATTACCTTCGGGCGAATTGGATGACTGCGAGACTTGGTGTGGAACTTTCCTCGAGTTGCGTCTGTCCATTTTGTTTTATTTAAATCCCGAGTTAAGGTTGATTTCTAGTCTTTCTAGCTGAAGTTATTTAAGTGTTTAATTGTAGGTTTTGTTGTATACAAACTGGCCCCACGACGCGGAAGTGATCCATTATAAGTGGAGTAGTGAGTTGTTAGTAAGATTCAAAATTATTTTCTCTCGATTGCTTTTTCCTTTTGATTGGAGGTTTTAATTTCAAACTTATTTATCTAATTAATGGAAGCAACAATGAATATAGATGTCACTTGTGTTCAAGTAGTATAGAGGACCTCCCAGTGCTTCGGGACGTACATCAACACCTGTAACGATGTTTGGAACCTTATCGAGATGTCGAGCTAACCCACCTGGAATTTATGCTATCGAACCCTTTAGTTTTTCGAGGCATTGTGTAGTGAAATATTTTACAGTCATAATTACTTGCTTATCAAAACTGAATGTAGGTCAATGCCTACACTCTTTGGATGCTTGTGGTTGGGATTGTAACTCTGTCCATTGGCGGCTGGACGTTTTTGTTGTTATGGAAACTAAATTGACAATTGGTAATTAGGCGTTGAGTAGTTCGTTGTCTTGGACTTCCTCAAGGTTATCTATTCTCTTTTAAGTCTCACTGAGAGAGTAATCCTTGAAGAGAGAATCTCCATTTTCCACTTTTCCTTGAGTAAAATAAAATGGATTATCAAGATATTGTGTTACCCTTCCCTTCTTGATTCCATATTTTACTTAAGTGTTATAGTTAATTTGTTAATCATTTGCTAAGGAAAATAGTTAGCTATGGCTTTTACCTTAGATAAATGAGGTGAGCGGGAGAAATTTATTTGAGCATAAGGATGGAGATTCTTGAATATAAAGGTGTGAGTCTCGATTACATGACGTGTGTTTATTGATTTTAAATGGAGACTCTTGATTACAAAGATTCATGTATCCTTGTCTTAATGATCTTTGGTTGTATATCACAAGAATATTTTATTAATTTAGTTTGTTTCTTCTAAGAAAAAGAGAATGGTTGCGTATTAATGATTTTTAGGTGTTAAGTAATGTTTATTAATTTGGTTTACATTATTCAGTTGGAAGTAATTAAATTTAAGTTTGGGTTACCTTGCTAATATTGCATGTGATCAGATGTGTGATCACCTTGTTGTTTAAGTAATACGCTTGATTTCCCATAGTTAGACAAATGATTGATGATTAACGTACTCTTGCACAATTAGATTTCTCGTCATAATTTGAGTTTTAAATTTTAGATTTGTGCGCAATCGGATTTTATGTATTAATGAATGATGGATCCCATTTTTTTCTTGCATTATAGATTTATCAATGATTACTATACTAGCAGCCTTTGCGCCTTTTAGTTTTAACGAATGATTGAGGTAGACATTTGACCTCTTGCGCTTATGATTTGTAGGTCATGGCCGATGGTTTAGAATGGCTATATTGCACCTTGGTTTTTACTGAAGGATAGGTGTTTAGAGTACTAGCGCCATGTAGATAGAATGCTTGAATTAATATATGTTCTAATGCACCATTAAATATTGATGATGATTGATTAATTTAGAACTAGATTACTAATGCATCATTAATTCATATTGATGTATGATGGATAGCAGTGATGGTTACCCTTGTGCCTTGGTTAATTGATTGATGTTGGTTTAACTTAGGTCAATAAACAGATCACGCATGCACTTGAAGTAAGTTGTCTCTTGCGTCTTGATTGATGATGTATAATGATGGGCAAATGAATAGAAAGCTCATGCGCAATTCAGTATTGTGAGGTAGGTTTAGTGGAGTAATTTAGACCCATTACGTGCACTAAAGAGTTAGTGTAATGTATGCTTAGATTTTGGACTACTCACGCGAATGGAAATTAAGTTTGTGTTTGTTGGATCTTGGATTTTAATCTTCTTGCGCAATGGAACTTTCTCTAATAGATGATAGCACTTGTGTTTAGGAGTTGCACCATGAAAATAACTAATAATTGTGTTGCGCCTTGGATTTGTTGGGGTCTATAATTGTTTCATGAATGTATGCTCGTGTGCCATGCTTAATTGTATCTTACGATGATGGTTGATGAAATCGATTATCATTGATGTTGTTGTTTACTATGATGTTTATTTATCGGACACGAAATTAAAAGAAAAAAAAATTACATGTTGTACGTCGCTTGTTGTCGTAACGACGGGTTCGTTACAGGTGAATCATTCATAATAGTTATGAGCGACCTTAAGTGCATAGAATTTGGTTGAGATACCTAAGAAAATAAACTTTCAAATTGAGAATTTTACCTATCCAAAAATTACAATAAATCTTATTTGTCCATTCATCAACCTATTAAAGATTTTAAAATTCCAATTCCTATTTATCAACCTACCATTTATCAACTTATTAAATTTGTGTTTCTCCAAAATATTTATGTGTAATTGTTGGTGTTTTGTTTAAAAATAAATAAATAAATAATAATAATAATAATAATAATAATAATAATAATAATAATCTAACTTTAATTTCATAGTTAAGTCAAACATTAAATTGGTGTGTTAGACCCTTTTGTTTGTGGGACAAGGGATCCTGAAGATGTACATACTCTATTCCCCTATGAATTTGAACATGTTCTTTTGTAAAAAAATACACATGTTCTTAACCATTACTCATGACATTATGAAAATAAATTCAATTTAAAAAAAAAAAAATTATTTAATATTTTAAAAAAGAAAAATTAATTATAAATAAAAAAATTCTAAAGAAATATTATATAAGATTCAATTATTTAAAATATTATATAAGATTCAATTATATAATGCAATTATAATTATAAATATAGTGAATAAGAGTAAATAATTGAAGTGAAAAGTAATATAAAATTATGAAAAAAATATCAAGGGTGAAGTATGCATTTTACGAGCTATGATACCCTACATAAAATAACACTAAGTGATTTAGTGTATTTTATGATGTGCATAAATCACATTAGATTGGGCATTCCATGAGATAAAGTTATTCCATCGAGACCCAATAATTTATTTCTTTCTGGTTATTAACATCATACAATCTTGAAGGACAAAGTTCCTTACAAACATATCCATCATAAACTTTTTCCACTTACTATACTTCATCTCCCAAAAACTATTAGTCTTAGCTATTAGTCAAGTACCTAAATGGGAATGGTAGGAATATTTGGTGGACATCATTATTATTTTTTTTTAATTGAAGTCACATAGTCTTAACAAGTCTACAACTATGGTGGTGGTCATAGCATTATTATATGGTACTCTACAACTATGGTGGTGGTCATATCATTATTATATGGTACACTTCATCTTAGTGAAATATACTTATAAGGTTTATGATGTTGAATAAATATTTTTTTAATCAAATGAAACAACATCATGTGTATATGTTTATTGTATTTTATCATAACATTATACTTGGTGTACTAGTGTATCTCAAGAGAGTGAATCAATATTGAAAGATATTTTAAGAATTTACATCATGAACAAAATCTGAAAATAGATAGCTTGTTTGAATTTACTTATGAAAATGAATATCACAAGTCCTTAAGTGCATGAATTATTTTGAAATATTGTATTGGTAGTAATGAAAATCATTGGTTATTTAAAGTAATATTTAATCACTCCTAATTTATTGATTAAATTTCCTTGAAGATATTGAATAAATACTTTCAAGAAAGTTTTAAAAAAGTATTGGTGTATTGGTAGCAATGAAAATCATTGGTTATTTAAGGTAATATTTAATCACTCCTAACTTATTGAATAAATTTCTTTGAAGATATTGAATAAATGATTTCAATAAAGTTTTTAAAAAGTATAAAGATGAATGGGATCACAATACAATATGTACCTAGTGGCAACATATATTGTACAGAACATATTTTGTTTATGACCATACTAATAAAATGTTTGATTAATGAACAATTCATTACTATGTTTGGTTGAGAGTTCTTAATTATTTATGTTAATGACTCATAACTAATTTGGTTGAGAGTTGTTAGTTAGTCATATTAATAGTTTATTACTAAGTTAGTTAATAGTTTCTAGTTTCTTACATTAATGACATATTACTATGTTAGTTGAGATTTGTTAATTATTCACATTGATAACTCATCACTAAGTTACTTTAGAAATATTAATTAATAAGTCAATACTAAATTAATTAGTACTCACATTAACATTTCAACACTAAGTTAGTTGAGAGTTGGTAGTTTCTCACATTAATGACATATCACTATGTACTATGTTAGTTGATATTTTTTAATTACTCACATTAAATACTCATCACTAAGTTATTTAAGAGATATTAATCAATAAGTCAACACTAAATTAATTATTACTTTAAATTTGTAGATTAAAAGTTATTATTAAAAAATGTCCTCGCCCATTTGTAATGGCTCTTTACAATACTAATCAATCAACTATTTCTATTCATTTGAATATTGTTTTCATAGAGTTCTCTTCCTCCATAATTTAGGTTTTGCTTGTATAATCCAACATCAGGTGTGCAATGCTACCAAACCTCATACACATATCATTAATGGTAGTTTCAAATATGTACATCTATAATTTTTTATTTATCTCATATTATCAATATTCTTTGTAGCATTTTCTAGTGTCTATTTTAGTTACAAATGTATTGTACTTACTATCAAAACTTCAATTATTTTTACTCTTTTTATAAATTTTCAAATAACTCATCGTGATGATTGTAGCACATGAGGGATGTAATAGTAAAATTGTATTCTAAAATGATTCCAACATAATTTTCATAAATTAGTTCCACATATGGATACTACTATAAAAAAAATACAAGGTTTTAAAAACATCACGTTGTTTAGAAGCGAGATATCCTAGATATCATAACTTGAAAAACTTCATATTTTTCTATAAATTTATATTATAAGTGTGTATGAAAATTCAATTGTTAGCATTTTAGTAGAAGAAATTATCATTTTCTCTATATTCAGTAAAAACTATTTGTTAGTGTCTTTACAGTTTCATATTATATACTTGATGATTTGGATTTGTTGTGAATCAGTTCCAATTATTTCGATTTAGGAAAGAATAGCAAAATAATGAAATTTTTTGCAACAAAATTTCATAATGCAAGAGAAGAAGATAAATACTTAGCAAGAAAGGATAGCCATAGAGGAATATTTTATTATTAAATATGAAAACGAAAGGAGATACACCTTTTACAATGGAAGAAATATTAGAGAAAATGTATTGAATGGGGATATCCACATTACAGAACAACTATGACATAAATAGTTGCAACAATAATAGCCATAGGAAAAAAAAAACAAAAAAAAAAAGGAAGAGGAAGATGGTGCAGTAAAAAGATTTAATTCCCTCCTCTATGATTAATCTTCTTATGAATAGATTTTATGAGAGATTAAAAACAACTATCAACTTTTCTTTAACCAATCTCTACCTCTTACTAACTAGTCTCCTATTAAGCATAATGATGTTTGTCTTTTTATTAAAGAAATTTAAAAGAAAACACAATAATTGACCACAATGAAACAAATAAGAATTACAAAACACATTTTCCAAAAAAAAACCTCATCTCAAATGACACTTTGAGAAAACAAAAAGAAACTATAGAAATCAACATACGTACACTCACATAAACATGTCCCAAGATCTATACCAAAATCTTATCAAGTACTCACCAATTATCCTTAGACATGAAGTCAAAATATTTAATAAAGAAATGCATGTAATGGTTCCATAGAAATCAACATACGTACACTCACATAAACATGTCCCAAGATCTGTACCAAGATCTTATCAAGTACTCACCAATTACCCTTAGACATGAAGTCAAAATATTTAATAAAGAAATGCATGTAATGGTTCATGATACATAATATATGACTTTATATTAATACATTATTATGAATTTGATTTCTTGTAGTTATTTAGTTATTATATCTGCCGATAGGCATGGTATATAGCATTGAGTTAGTGTTGACTAACTATTAATCAATGGTTGACTATAAAATATGTATCCATTTTACCAAAGTTTTATCAAAGTTTTGATAAATAATATTTTCTGTTAAATTTTAAATGTGATTTATCTCATATCTTATTGGCCAAAAACTTTAAAGTCTTATTACAGCCTTCGCTCCTTCCAATGCAATTGTAATAAATATTTCATCCAGGCGGCAGGTTTGTATTTGGACACGGTGGTTGAATGACTGCTCAGTATGGTTAATGCTTTATGCAGAGCTTTTAAAACTCTGATGTAATAATCCGTAGGTTCAACCATCTGCCCAAAACTATAGTCCCTCGTCTTATCACTTAAATATTACCGTGCGGGTTAAAGAGAACGACAGGTATTGCGCATGCGAACATGCATATTGGTTCCTTGTGCTCTAAGTTCAAAGAATCTTATAAATAAAGAAAATAAGCTCTCCCTCATGCAATCATTGATTCAAAGAATGATGGGAGAATTGCATGTACTTATTGTATATAATTTAGTTATTCCTTATGTTATAAGTTCCTAAGTTCGAAGAATCTTATAAATAAAGGAAATAGATTCTCCCTCATGCAATCATTGATTTAAAGAATGATGGGAGAATTGCATATACTTATTATTGTATATGCTAGTTGTTTTATTTAAAAGGTTATTCATAGTCAAATAGTCAATACAAAGTTATTCATGATCAAATAGTTTTTTTTTTTAAATAAAAAGGGGAGGATCCTGCTATTAAATATTAACAAAAAACTGTAACAGAGTGTACATAGTCCAGAGTCTTAGCCAACCAAAATGCTGCCGGAAACTGGAAACCAGCATAGGTGTATAGTTATAACAGCTATCAACTAATGGCACCTGTCCTTCCCGTAGGAAACCAGGCCAGGTGCCTTAAGTCTAGATTAACATAAAACATAAGCAAAAAACTAAAAAGCCATAGCATCATGAGAAACCTAGGGGAAAGGTGACTTGTCGCCAGCTTTAGTCTTCCGCGTGGAGCTTGCCATGAAGGCAAAAGATTGCTGAGCTGGAGCGAAAGGGAGTATATCCAGGAACTCATCCAGTCGCTGGCCCATGATGTGGGCACGAAACTCCAGGTCAGCCATGTGGCCTCGTAGCTCAAACACCAAGGCCAGGTGTTCCTCACGGAGAGAGCCACGCAGGTCGTCGCCAACAGCTTCGTTTGATCTGCCCTTCACGTCGTCCTGCCATCCTTCCTTTCCCGTCGCACCTCCAACATCAGCCTCGTCTTCCAGGTCCTGCCAAGGCACTTCTTCAACAATGCAACCAGGAGGCTCATCGCCCAGACCCAAATTGAGGTTACCTTCGCCCCTGTCAGACTGCACTGTAACGCAAGGCGCCTCCAGAATCGGCAAATCCGCCAGAGTCGGGTCCTCCTCAATAATGCAGGCTGGGTACATCTGCTCGTTACTGCCCTCCAGCATAATGGTGTCCATGGTTCCACGATCAATTGCCTGCTCGACAATGTCTGAGAGCCGAGCCTTCTCCTCTTCGCGAGTTTTCTTTCTCAACAGGGAGGAAGCTATGACCAGAGCCCTTTCAATTTCTTCCCTTCGCTGTCGTTCCTCCTTGCGAGCGTACCATGCAGAACCCCGCCGAGGCGTACCGCGCTTCCGAGTCATGTTGCAGAGCGCTCTCCAAGTAGAACACGCAAGCTGAGACGAGGGAAGCTAGTTGAGAGCACAAGCGGAGGGACTTGCCTCCAAATTCCACGGAAGGTTGGTGTACCAAGGCTCCAGGAAAACAGAACGGTACCACCACCACCAGAAACAGAACAGAGCCGAGACCGGAGCAGAGCAAAACAAATAAACAAGCTGCGAATTCCCATATCTGCATTTAACATTTACCTCGCCGAGTTCATAAATCCTCGCTCGCGGGAGGAGTCTATCCATTGCAGGGCTGTAATGGCTGGGCAGCATCCGTAGTAGGTGTTTTATGGAGGACTGCCTCCACCATTTACTCTTCGGCCTAGTGCGTGGCCATTTGGCGCGCCTTCGCCACCTGTCACCCCATACGGGGATTCATGATCAAATAGTTATTAAAAGTTTATTTTTACTTTTAATACTACATATATTAATAATTGATTAAAAAGTGAATATTGTAAAGTTTATTTTTACTCTTAATACTACATATACTAATAATTGATTAAAAAGTGAATATTGTAAAATTAGAAAAAAAATTAGCATAAATTTTTATCCATGCAAAGAGAATATTTTTTACCTTATAATTTTATTTAAATAACCTTTAGTTATTAATAACTCACTTTATTTATAATTTTATTTAAATAACTTTTAAGTTATTAATAACTCATTAAAAGTTATATTAAAATGAATCTATTTCCTCAATTGTAATTGAATTCATTTTATTTTCAATACATTACACATGTCATGTCTATAGTAAAGAGAAAACAATTCTATGGAAATATACAAATTCTCACACTTTATTCATAATAATTTATGATATGTATATATTTTTTTTTTTTATTTTTTTTTTTAAACATTTATGATACCAAATGTGTTCCACAATTTCATTGAAATTTTGTTTCCTATCAAATATTTTTTTTCTTTTGTAGTGGACTTTTTTACAAATTCATAATATTTTGTGGAAAGATAAGATATAATGATATTAAAAATACAATATTGAATTTTTTTTAAGTATGAAAAAAATAAAATAAAAGTAATTTTTGTTGAAGTTATCATAAAGATTGGAAGATTATATTTGTATATATTTTACTATTTTACCAATCATAACCCAACCCAACTTGGAAGATTACCATTACTTATAAAAACTTCTCGGTTTGGTAACTAAGTCATTCAGCATTGCTTTGATAAATCATCTTATGCATTCAAAATTACCCTTCAATTCCATTGAAATGTCACAAAATTCAACTCGTCAATTCATCGAAGATACTTAAATTCATTTGAATGGCCCCAAAATGTTATATGATTTTATGTTGGTTCCAAATAC
>ML799272.1:272361-308581 GCA_009831015.1 Picea engelmannii
TTGAACTTAAAAGTAATATATTTTTTCGATTTCATGACATCTAGCTTGTTTCTTTTCAACTACAATTACTTTCAAACCACCTTCTTAAGGATGTATTGATGATGCTTGGATGACCTCTCATACTCATATATATTTATTCACACTTGATTTTTCAGTTCTTCTATATATGATGATCCAACCTTACATCATTCATGATATCTTTACCATGGTATATCAACTCTTATGCTTTACACCTCAGATGATATGTGCACTCGCAAATGATACTTCATGATTCATCTTTACTTTAGTTGATGTGCTATGATTTCATGTGTGGGTTTCTTGCTTAGAAGTGGTGTGACGGCTTCTAACCTTATCATGATCGTGTAAACATTAGGTTCGATCTAATGACACTTCTTAACATTAATAATTTTATTATTTTGTCTTGTTATACCATGGGGGACAAAATTTTCCTTGGATAAGTGTTGTCTTAACTTAGGCTAAGTCATAATACCAGTGATCTAGTTGAGTATCGCACTAAATATCCTAACCACAGCAAACACTTTCCATCCTTTCCCCTTCACTCCATCCCCTTCATAAAAACGGGGATGATTTGAAGGATGGAAATTTATTTTAAAATGTAGAAACCTGGCGAATATTACCAATCCTTCATATGTCAACTATAAATGTTTGGCGATATTTTTTTTTTAAATGTTAAAATTTCTAACTATTTTATATAGTTTTTATAAAATTTTAGCGATTCTTAAGGTAAAATAATTTTATCCTATAGAATTTGGGCGAATCATTTTTAAAATAGCAAATTTTGTTTTTGGAAAAACCATGGAAAATTAACC
Organism: Picea engelmannii; assembly: GCA_009831015.1. NCBI lineage: Eukaryota > Viridiplantae > Streptophyta > Pinopsida > Pinales > Pinaceae > Picea > Picea engelmannii. The sequence goes on from ML799272.1 coordinate 273,192, forward strand.
CATGAGAGAAATTTAGCCCCTTAAATCATCCCTGCATAAAAAGTATATCATCACTGCACATGTTTGATGTATCATATGTCATCCAACAAGATCTAAAGGAACACATTGACGAATAATGTAATCGAAAATAAAATAAAGAAAAAAATGGTTAGAGATGAAGAGAATAAATGTTAAAAAATKAAAAAAATAATAAAGATAGAGCTATGTCACCTCATCAAAAAGGCACTAACCCCTAAAGACCTTTGCTAAAAATACATATCTAAAGAAAAGGACTAGAAAAAATAAAGAAAAATGAAAAAAAAAAATGGGTAACAAAAAGGTATTGAGAGGGYAACTCTAAGAAAAACTCCCTCTTAAAAGGMAAACAAGTACAAATAATGAAGATTCCTAGSTAAAAAGGMTACTTGATGAGAAAAASACCTTTTACATCATTAAAAATGACTTTGGGAGTAAAAATATAAGGTTTTATTTTCCTTTTTCCCATCAATTATTCATCATTTTACATGTCTCTAACCAAGCGACCTCAGAAATACTTTATGTCCTAGAAATTGACACATGTAATAGGGGTACAATTGTCCCACTAGGGAAAACTTAGGCAATTTATATAATTAACCTATGTGATGTTGTTAGTAGAGATTACTTAATGTGCATTGTCCAATGACTTGTTTTGAAACTTGATTCATCATTATAGGTGGGCACTCACGTCCTATTTTACCTTACATGTACTTCCAAAAGACATTTTTTAGCTCATTTTGGACCACACACGTGGAAAGCACATAATTTTCTCATTGCAACAACAACACCCTAATTATGAGAAAATTCTTTTAACCAAATGTGTTTTCCTCACATGGTTTTGGGCTTGTGGTTTCATCTCAGCACATGGTATGAGTTCATTGTTTCACTCTATCTCTTTTTATTAATTTCATGGTTATGGGGATGCCTCTATCAATATAAGGATGGAACCTCCCTCACTTTTTCATGGTTGGAATAGATTGGAAGAGACATATTGTTGAATTTTGGTATAGTTTATTTTTTATTTCTTTGAGTAATTTTTTTTTTGGTTAATTATTGAAGGTCTTGTCATGCAACAAAGGTTGAGGAAAGGGCTATTATAGCAAAATCAATAAAAATAAGGTATGATGTATGTCTCTTTTGTTTCTTGGTAAAAATTTTGAAGCAAAATCTTAGTATTGAAGTTGAATATCATAGGGTTTTAACCTCTTACCCTATACTCATGCTTTAGTTATTTAAGTTTGCAATAATTAGATTGAATTTTTATTAAATATTTATTAGTTTGGTCTCATTGTGAATCTTGTATAGTCCAAATTTCCTTATCCTTAATGCTCATCAAGAATTCTCCAAAAGATGTGTGGGGACTTCAACATTGAAGATGAAGAGGGAAATCTAATCCATCCACAATGGTAGCACATGGTTTTTCTTTTCTCTTTCCTTTTCATCTCATTCAATTTCCTTTCCTTTAATTTTTTGTTTGCTTGCAGTATAGGGTTGTCGTGCTCTTTACTTGGCTCTATTTCAAATTGACCTACATTATTTGTTCAGATCTAAAGGTTTAATTTGTACCTCAACATAGATATAACATTATAACCCTAAAGAAACCACACACATTTCATGGATTTTTATCTTATAACCTGAACTCACAAATGATACATGCCAATATAATGGTAAATGACAATGTTGAATGTTGATATGGAATACATGTTGCAACATTTTTTGATATTCTGATTTAATTAAGTCAAAGCTGTGCATAAATACTGAACACTCATACATGAAAAATTTGGAATTTTGATATGCAATATATGTTGCAACACTTCAAATTAAGTCACAATTGTGCATAAATACTGAACACTCATACATGATACAGATATTTGAAACCATTTTAAATAGTTTGTGATCTAAAGTACTAGTAAAACCTAATCATTGCCTTAGCAAATTGTACCATTCATGGACACATCCTTTTTTCATCGACTTTGTTGAGGCTCTAATTTCCATTTTAGTTTGATGAAGGATTCAGATTGTTGTATGTTTATTAATATAGTGGATAAATCCTAACAAAAATGATGGATAATCTGTATAGATAACTAAATAAATGCAATACTGGGAATCCTGAAAAGGAATTTTGTTCTCCTACAGAATGGGCTGGCATTTCACTGGCACCCCTTTGATGGATGTCCTCTAAACATTTACCTAAAAAGCGCTCCCTTCTCAATAGATGTACTCGATCATTTCTACGGTGCCTCGATCGTTCATGCCCCACTAAACATTATTGATGAGAGAAGGGTACGAGAGCATATGCCCTCAAATGCTAACATATCACTTACTTTGATTCTTCCATTTCTTTGAGAAATTATCAGAGGGTTCCATTGTAACAACCCCATCGTTACGACTACAAGCGAAGCAGAAAGTGCAATTTTTTTTTTTTAACAGGACGACAAAAAAGGATTATAGCTAAACAACACATCTGATGGTGAGCACTCGCCTGTTGAACTGGAAATAGAAAACTACGACTCCATGAAATGGCACAAGAGAAACTGGGTGAAACTTGTGTAAAACAACAAGGAGAACGATTACCCATCCGACGTAAACAAGACCACGCCTACAAGCTAAGGGACAACATCCCCCTCCCAACACAACAACCTTGACGACTAATGACTAGAACCTCAAGGCGTGTGAACCCAATGCATGAAGGCGTTACAACTTAAGCGCTAACAACAAATTACAACGATCAACAACACTTACTCGAGAAGCACAGACTCCGACCATGATATCATTCACCTCTGTACAATAGGGTGTGCCATGATCCCCTCATTGAGAATCGTGTCATCCCCAGATGAGAGGCGTGACAATAACCTTGGTGCAAACATATTCTATCTGGACCATAGACTCAAGACCAACCCATCCGCTAGGAGACTGAAATAGCCGACACAANCCCCCCCAAGCAAGGCGTCGACAAAACGCGATATGATGTCAAGAAGAGAGCGCAAGCTATTACATGACTTTTCCAACAACTCAAACCATTAACCAAGTCTAAATTAATCAATAATTACCATTCTAAATTAACATAACTTACACTCTAAGTCAACATGTCTACAATTTAGTCAATACACGCCCATCTAGTTTAACATTAATTACAATCCAAATTGGCAATTCTAAATTAATCACTAAATACAATATAACTTAACAATTAACCTCATAAACAACATTAAGAATATCAATGTACAAGCTGCAATTACCACACATGTTAACGATATTAATTTACAACATGCTTCTGGCTATATCAACAGTACTAAAGTGTAACAAGTTGTCTAATAACATTAAAGGGAATTGTTGAGTAAAGACAATGCAATTAAAGCTAGCTATTTTCACATATCAAAATGCCATCATACAATTAAGTTTCACTGCCCCTAATGCAGTCATACAGTTATTCTTACTATAATTAAATAATTCGCTGCAACATTAATAAATTCCCATGCAAGCATTATTGACAATGTTGAGTAAATACATCATTGTTTAATTAAAAATCAAAGGAAAAGTTAAACTCAAAACTACAGTGATTGTCGTCATAACTTGCTATAAGATTTCGTTGGATATAAGCTATAACAGTTTTCTATATAAAACCTAGAAAATGCAGGTACAGGGAACCTTGGAAATGCGAGTAAATGATGGAATCGCTGTAAAATGAGATTCAACAATGTAATTTAGGGGTTCCAATTTTGTAACTTGATAGTTTTAGGAATTAAAGAGTCATCCTTGTTATAAATGAAATCGATTTCACCACAGTGTTTATGTGTATGAGGAGCTGTCCAACTGTAATGTGTTTTGAACCGTGTGAGTAGCTAGGTCATTCATTTAGGGTTTATGACTACTTGAAACGGGGTTACATTCACCTACTAATAGACTACTATTGAAATGATTATGGACTATCGCAGCCACTGTAATGCATTTCAAACAAATCAATTGATTCAAAGTGTGCAGCCACAACCACTACATCATGAGACATTTATTAACTAGATACAATTATTATTCAAATTGCTATGATATGCTTACGGATTGTTGTCGATAAGCTTAAGAACTGTCCCAACCACTACAATGCACTTCATATGTAATAAAATTTTGCAGAGAAAGAAACACCAGCCAGGTGTAAGAAAAACGTATGGCATAACTTCGCCCTTAAAACCGATTAAAAGCAAAGGAAAATCACATTCCAACAGTTCAAAAGAAAACACATTTCTAAAGATGAGAGGTTAAAGAAAATGCAGTCCAAGCAGAGGGGCAAATCGCCAGGTAAGCAGGCAACGATTGTTGTCTTAAAATGGAAAAATCGCTAGAGAAATAAATCCAACAATGAAGACACATTCAATATAAAAATGCAGAGCCATATATCGGCAATGGTTACACATTCAATATATAAAATTGCAGAGAAATATTTTGTAAATGGTTACACATTCAATATTTAAATCGCAAAGCAATATTTCAGCAATGGTTATGCATTCAATATTTAAAATCGCAAAGCAATATATCCAGCTATCAAGAAGAAATCCGCTACCATTCAAGGCCCGATTTCGCTATCAAACGATATATGAACAACAGAAAATTTTTTCCTTGTGTAAATGAAAGAAACGCAGAAATATGTATATAATTGGAGATATATTTAAAACTAGCATCCCTATCATAAGAATGAGCGCAAACATATCAACAATTGTAGGCATGTAAAATTTTGCTATCCGTGATAAGGCAACCTTAACAATAAATTGTTGTCCACTGTAAACCATGTGGTTTTTCAATAAAGCTATCAATCCACACACAAACAATAAAAAACGCAAAGATTGGGCCTTCAACTCAGAGGTTATCAATCAAGGAAAAACAGGGATAATGTTTCAAGGAAACGCAAGGGTTTTGGATTTTAAGCAATCAGACGCAGAGGTACTCAATCTCCAGAAGGTGCAATGACCATCAATACACCAAGAACAATCAATAGGGGTAGATGACTGGGCAAACACATCCTTCGCTCATCATCCACACATAGAAAAGAAGGGCATTATGATCTATAGGTCTATTAACACCGAAGTGACCATCGTCGATCCGGCTCCTGGCCGAATGCTCAGGCATGGACTGATGAGCTAGGGACGAGGACGAAGTAAAAAGCGCAAACTCATCACAAATCAATAAAACCAAAGGATGGTCACAACATTCATGGATCGATGGCCAAGGGAATCAAGTCAAGAAGCAATCTTGAGGCTAAGGGAATTTAAGTTCTTGATTAAAATTCTAAGTTCAACACCTTCTTAACACAGTTAAAAATACATAAATGAAGGCATAAGGTTTATAATAATCTACCATGCAGAATGCAAGTAAGCGTAGCGTATCCCAAGTCACCCGCTTCGAGTTGTGGTTCTGCATGCTCTATGTAGCTCCCTCTTGCTGACTGACGAGACTTCATTGGTACCTCCTAACCAACTCTAGGGGTAATATTCTTCCCCCTTAGCCCCCCCAAGGCGCAAAGGGGCCATGTACACTAAACCAGAGAACAACTAGCTCCCAACTCTCCTCGAAAGGCTGAGCTACCACTCCTCACAGAGCTGGGTATCCCAACTCCCACAAGATAAGTCAGTCAAGTATAAATTTCTGTAGCATAATGTTATGCATCACAAAACCCCCTCCCTCATCCTCCTCTTCCCTCCTTTATATAGAGTTTCTAAGTCATTTACTTTCCCAAATTCCCATTTAATTTATTGTTCAATAATTTAATTCAAAAAAATCCTCCTCATACATGTGTCACCCATCCCCTTCTTTGCACCATAAATTAATTTCATTATCCATAATCATATCATCTAATCAGATGCAAAAATGTCATATATACAACAATCAATTCCCAATATTCCACTCCCAGACTCGATCCGGTGTCCAAGGGGTGTCATCGATGCCTATGCATCCTCGAGGTCCAAAATCCTGCACACTCATGAAACTGAGTCAATAACATCTGTCTATGTCAATAGAACAAAATAACATGTCATCAATTCATAGCGCCTCATAATCATAATCAAATGACCAATAGTATAATAATTTGGATCACTTGCAAGAAAGTTTCCTCAAAGATAAGTTTGCCCAGTGCACACAAGAGAGGGATGTTACATACACCCCCTCTTGGTCTAAAATTCGTCCCGAAGTTTCACAATATATAAGTGTCGAAACAATGCGTATCACAGTATCATAAGTCTATCTATCAAACAAAAATGGAAACTATTGGCGCATATCATATGCATCCTCCCAGGTCGTCGAGTGCGGACTATAGTTGTCCCACTCGACCTTGAACTATTCTATTGTTCGACGTCGTAGCTGTCGAATGTGATGATCCAAGATTCGGATAGGCTCAGCCATGAGCGCCCCATCATCTGATACCTTCAAAGAACTCATGTCAATAACATGTGTAGGATCACTAATATAATGTCTCAAAACAGATACGTGAAAAACATCATGCATACACCTCAAAGAATTAGGAAAGGCTAGCCGATAGGTCACGTGCCCCTTTCTTTCCACAATCTCGAAAGGTCCCACGAACCTACGAGAGATTTTATCTCCCTTTCCAAACTTGATCAAAATCTTATGTGGTTTTACCCGCAAGAAGACTCGATCGCCAACTTCGTAATTACGGTCGATACGGTGCGCATCGGAATAACTCTTCTGTCGATCATGCACTTCTTTTATTTTTTGCCTTATTGTTTGCATTTGCTATTCCATTTCTTGGATCGCTTCTGGTCCCACCAAGACCCTATCCTCAATCCGATCCCAACTCAAAAAAGTTCGACATGGTCACCTGTAAAGAAACTCTAAAGGGGCCATCTTAATGGTCCTTTGGTAACTGTTTTAATAAGCGAATTCCACCAGTGGCAAGAATTCTTCCCAACTCTTTTGTTGGTCCATCATGTACATGCGCAACATGTCCTCCAAGGTCTGGTTCCTTCATTCAGTGTGCCCGTCAGTCTCCGGGTGGTATGCAATACTAAAGTTAAGTTGGCTTCCCAAGGCCTCTTGGAAACTAGTCCAAAATCGTCTAGTATACACTAATCCTCGATCGAATATAATCCTCTTAGGCACACCATGCAACCTCACAATCTCAATGATGAAAACTCTAGTTATGTCATATGCCTGATACATCGTACGCATAGGAATAAAATGAGCACTCTTCGTCAGAGTGTCAACTACCACGAAAATCGAGTCATGTCTCCTTGCAATCAATGGCAATCCAACAATGAAATCCATCGAAATAACCTCCCATTTTGATTTTGGAATAATGTGTGGCTATAGTAATCCTGCTGGATGTCTATGTTCAGCCTTTACTTTCTGACATTCTAGACATCTGACCACATAGTTGACTATGTACACCTTCATTCCCTTCCAGAAGAATAAGGGTTTAAGGTCTCCCCTCATCTTCATGACTCCTGGGTGGGCCATGTACACTACTCTGTGAGCCTCATTTAGGATCAAACTCCTCAACGCGTCGTTTGGTGGTACGTAAATCTGATTTTTAAACCTCAATAATCCATCGTTGTCAAATGTAAATCCTTCAAATCTTGGTACCATCATTGTGTTTTGTCCGATAAAATCCTTGACCTCTTTGTACCGTTCATCGTCGTGTTGTAAAGCTAGAATCGTTTCATGTAGATTTGTCTAAAGAGGAAACACCAAAAAGATGTGTGGTCTTCGACTCGATGCATCTGCCACTCGGTTCACTGTTCCTTTTATGTAAGAAATCTAGAAGTTGTACTCGCTAAGAAATTTCGACCAACATCGTTGTCGCGCGTTCAGGTCGTTTTGTGTAAATATGTGTTGTAGTCCACAGTGGTCCATTTTTAGTTCAAATTTTTGTCTAACAAGGTAGTGTCTCCAAACCTTCAAGGTGTAGACAATTTCTAACAACTCCAAATCGTGCATCGCATAGTTCTCCTCATGCCCTCTTAGTTTCCTCGAGATGTAAGCGATCACTCGACCGTCTTGCATAAAGACTCTGCCTAAGCCTTCCTTGGATGCGTCAGTGCATACCAAGAAGTCTGCATTCATGTGAGGGACCTTTAGTATCGATGTTGTTTTCAATAGCTCCTTGAGCCTCCGAAATGATTTTGCACATTTCTTGGTCCAAACAAACTTCTTGTTCTTCTTCTGCAACTCCATGATCATATTTGCTATCTTCAAAAATCCCTCGATGAACCGTCGATAGTATCTTGCTAAACCCATGAAGCTACACACTTTCGGGACATTTGTTTGCGCAGGCCATTCCATAATAGCCTCGACCTTTGCTGGATATAGGACAATACCATCGACGGAGATCAAATTCCATATGCAGTGAATCCTCAATTGATAAAAAGAGAATTTGGAAAAATTCCCATATAATTTGTGCTCTCACAGACACTGTAGTACCAAGCGCAAGTGCTCGTCATGCTCCTATGTCATCTGAGAGTAAATCAAAATATCGTCAATGAATACTTGGACGAACTTGTCCAATTACTCACGGAACACCCCGTTCATCAAACTCATAAATACCCCTGGGTTGTTTATCAATCCAAATGGTAAAACAGTAAAATCGTACTGTCCAAACCTGGTCTTAAAGGAGGTGTTAGGGACGTCATCCTCCTTGATCCATAAGTGGTGATACCCTGATCGCAAATCGATCTTTGAAAACACCTTCACACCCTTCATCTGATCTAACTGATAATCAATCCTTGGTAACAGATATTGATTCTTGATTGTTGCCTTGTTCAATTGACGGTAGTCAATGCAGAGTCTCCACGACCCATCCTTCTTTCGTATGAAAATAACAGGTGCACCCCATGCTGAAACACTTGGACGTATCAGTCCTAGGTCCAACAATTCCTTTAGTTGCATTATCAACCTCTGTAACTCTGGGGTCAACATCCGATAAAGCGTTCTAGCTATTAGTTCAGTCCCTGATTTTAGGTCTATGGTAAACTCCAATTCCCTCTCCAGTGACATCCCAGGTAACTCCTCCAGAAAGACATCTACAAACTCTCCCAGCACAAGTAGGTGTTCTAGACCTTCCACTACTCCCTTCTCGTTTAACGCAAGGATCGCATAAATCTTACATCCCTTGTACATGATCTTATGTAGTTGCAAGGAAGAGATGAACCTCAGGGACACTCCCTGGTTTCGTCCTACAATCATGTGTCTTTGTCCCTCATCATCGACCAAGCTCAACTGTTTCGTCTTATAGTTGAGTATCGCCTCATGGGATTCCAACTAGTCCATACCGATCACAACATCATAAGATCCTAAGATAGTGACGTACTGGTTGGACTTGGTGACAATCTCTCCCAAGTTGAGGGTACATCTCGTAACCTTACCTCCAACCTTCTGCTTGGCTCCCGAAGCCATCTCTACAAAGCTAAACTCATCTTGTTCGACTGCCTTTACCTTAATCCTTTTTAGCGCTGCACCAGAAATGAAACTCTCGATAGAACCAAGATCTATATTCAAAATGCTAAGGGTTTGGTCAGCAACGATACCTAACGTCTCGAGCACAGTTGACTGGTGCTCTATCTGGAAATTATTCACCACTACATGAATCTGATGGGCCTTGCCCAAATCTCCCATGGTAGTGGGTCCGGATGATCCAGATGCTCTAGTCCTCTCCACTAGGCAGTCGTTTTGGTAGTGTGGCTCCCCACATGTCCAATACCCCTTCTTCGGTCCAATACTCTTGGTACCCGAAGTAGAAGCTGACGGCCCACCATCCTGGAACCCTGGTCTATTTTGATGAATAGGCCTAAACTGTTTCCGCTACGGTAGACGTTGTTGTCGATGCGGTGGTCCTCGGTAAGGAGTCCATTGATGAGGTGTTGGTAACCGAGGTGTGGTGAAAGTGGATCCCCTCTTGAAGCCACGATATCCTGACGTATTTCTGGCTGGTGTGTGATGTTGCTGCACACTAGATGACACCTGCCCTACTGGTCTCATTGGAGTCCTGCTGTGACCGCCGCTGATAAGCGCCTCCTCTACTATGAGGGCCTTCTGAATGAGATCATGCAAGGTTTTAGGCAATAGAATACTAACCTTTTCATGTATGCTGCCATTAAGGCCGAACACAAACCTTTTGACCTTAAGTTTCTCAATATTAAGATGTATAGCATACCGAAGCAACTCCATAAAATGGGCCTCGTACTCGGGCACCATATGGTCACCCTGTCATACGGCGTTGAAATCATTGATTTAACGCTCAATGAATTCCTCTGAAAGGTATCTCTCTCGGAACCATTCCTCAAACAGTTCCCATGACACATCTTCGACGACCATGTTCAACTGTGGCAAGAGCATCTTCCACCATAGAAGAGCGTTCCCCTTCAATTGAAATATCATCATGTGGACCTTCATGTTGGAGGTATAGTTGGGAAGTGCAAAGAACATCACCATATTCTCCAACCATGCCTCAGTGGTTGCACCGTCCGGAGCACCAAAGAACTCAGGAAATTTGACCTTCTCGAGTTCGTGGTGAATACTACCAGTACCAACAAGAGCGCATGGTGGACCCTCAGGGGGTGTCAGTGCCCCAGCCTCCTGTCTGTCCAAACGGTTGATCAGTGCCTCAGACATTCACTGAAAAGACCTCATCATGCCAGCCACATCATCAACTGCTATTTTCTCCTCCCCCACAACCTGTTCATCTCCTTGGGGGTTAGACCCCTAAGGCATGGATGTTGTTGGAGGTGTCATGCCTCCTCCCCTCACACCCCATCGTCTACCTCCACGATGTCTTCTAACCCCCAAAGGTTCCCCAGTTCTTCGAATGCGACCGAAAAGTCGCCATTCAGCGGGACTGGGGAACTCTCTATATTTCCTTATGCAGAAGGAGGGCTATCCATCTTATACCTTTAACCTCTGCGGTCCTTATGCTCTCAAAAACTATGTTATCACCATTATTATCACTACAAATGATTCATATAACCACAAAATATTCGCAAGCAATTACCAGCCTGGATACCCGTCCAATCCGACTCTTTCTGCCAGGAAAACTGCACGTGATCCACGGGTTTATGGTGAGCTTGGACGGGGTTCTGAGCTATTCATGAGACTGTTCATGCTCAACTAGACCCAACCTTGGATGGTAATAATATAGATGCAACCAGGTTCACTCATACAAAAACTGAAAGTCCCGTTGCTTATAAAACTTAATGTTTTTGGATGGGACATGTTTCGAACATGTCACCTCTCTCTTGGCAGGTGAGAATTTAACTTGGAACCTAATATTTTCAGATGGGATGTGTCTCAAATGTGTCATCTCTCTTGGCCACTGAGAAACTAACTTGGACCCCATGGTTTGTTATCACATCTAAAATAATAATAACTCCTCCATATTAATATTATTTATTTAATATTATGTAATTTTGAAGGGTCATTTTTGTATTATTTCTTTAATATTTAGCTATTAAAGGTTATTTAAAACTCATGTGATCAAACATTGTGGTGAGGAGGTTATGTCCTTATGGAGACAGAATCGTAAAGAAAAATTATATTAATAATTAAATCGTAAATCACCTATAAAGCACGATACAAAATGATTGATTTTAGTGGCGCAGTGCTTCCCACAATAGTCCAAAATAGAACGATTCTCCTAGTGATGAAGTAAATAAGATTTACATGGCCACGACTCACAACTCACGACCTCATTTTTCATTGCGAGGTAGACTTTTGGATTTTACCATTTTCTTATTAGTTTTTTGGATGTGTTTTTGTGTATGGTAAGGTGATTATGTTTGACATAATGAGTGATAAATAAAGGCATTTTAGTGTCAATTATTTGAGGGGATCTTCAAGTATTGCTTTTGCTAAAGATTTTGACACTGTCGTTTGGTTTTCCTTGTAACGATATTTTTTGAAATTAGGTTTAAATTAATATGAATATATCATTGAACTTAAAATCAATATATCTTTAAAATAGATTTTCATGTCGATTTCAAAGTAATATATCTTTAAAATAGAGTTTTATGTCGATTTTATGACATGTAGCTTGTTTCCTTTCAACAACAACTACTTCCAAACCACTTTTTTATGGATGTATTGATGATGTTTGAATGACTTCTCCTACTCATATATATTTATTCACACTTGATATTACAATTCTTCCATATGATGATCCAACCTTACATCATTCATGATATCTTTTCGATGAGTCTATCATGGTATATCAACTCCTATGCTTTACACCTCAGATGATATATGCACTCGCAAATAATACTTCACGATTCATCTTTACTTCACTTGATGTGCTATGATTTCATGTATGGGTTTCTTTCTTAAAAGTGGCGTGATGACTTCTAACCTTGTCATGATAATATATACATTGGGTTAGATCTAATGACACCTTTTAACATTAATAATTTTATTATTTTGTCTCGTTATACCATGGGGGACAAAATTTTCCTTGGATAAGTATTGTCATAACTTAGGCTAAGTCATACTACCAGTGATCTAGTTGAGTATCGTACTAAATATCCTAACCACATATAATACTTTCCATCATTTCCCCTTCACTCCATCCCATTCACTAAAAGGATATCATCAGTGCACATGTTTGACATATCATATGTCATCCAACAATACCTATAGGAACACATTGACGAATAATGTAATCGAAAATCAAATAAAGAAAAAAATGGTTAGAGGTGAAGAGAATAAATGTTAAAAAATGAAAAAATAATAAATATAGAGCTATGTCACCTCATCAAAAAGAACTAACCCCTAAATACCTTTTCTAAAAATACATATCTAGAGAAAAGGACTAGAAAAAATAAAGAAAAATGAAAAAAAAATGGGTAATAAAAAGGTATTGAGAGGGTAACTCTAAGAAAAACTCCCTCTTAAAAGGAAAACATGTACAAATAATGAAGATTCCTAGCTCAAAAAGGCTACTTGATGGGAAAAAGACCTTTTACATAATTAAAAATGACTTTCGAAGTAAAAACATAAGATTTTATTTTCCTTTTTCCCATCAATTATTCATCATTTTACATGTCTCTAACCAAGCGACCTCAGAAATACTTTATGTCCTAGAAATTGACACATGTAATAGGGGTACAGTTGTAACACTAGGAAAAAATTAGGCAATTTATATAATTGACCTATGTTATGTTGTTAGTAGAGATTACTTAATGTGCATTGTCCAATGACTTGTTTTGAAACTTGATTCATCATTATAGGTGGGCACTCACGTCCTATTTTACCTCACATGTACTTCCAGAAAACAATTTAGCTCATTTTTTACCAAATATGTGGAAAGCTTAGATTTTTCTCATTACGAGGAGAGCACCCTAATTTTGAGAAAGTTCTTTTAACCAAATGTGTTTTCCTCACATGGTTTTAGGCTTGTGGTTTCATCTCAACACATGGTATGAGCTCATTGTTTCACTCTAGTTCTTGGTATTCATTTCATGGTTATGGGGATGCCTCTATCTATATAAGGATGGAACCCCCCTCACTTTTTCATGGTCGGAATAGATTGGAAGAGACATATTGTTGAATCTTGATATAGTTTATTTTCTATTTCTTTGAGTAAATTTTTTTTAGGTTAATTATTGAAGGGCTTGGCATGCAACAAAGGTTGAGGAAAGGGCTATTATAGAAAAATCAATGAAAATAAGGTATGATGTATGTCTCTTTTGTTTCTTTGTAAAAATTTTGAAGCAAAATCTTAGTATTGAAGTTGAATATCATAGGTTTTTAACCTCTTACCCTATACTCATGCTTTAGTTATTTAAGTTTGCAATACTTAGGTTGAATCTTTATTAGTTTCGTCTCATTGTCAATTTTGTATAGTCCAAATTTCATTATCCTTAATGCTCATCAAGAATTTTCCAAAATATGTGTGGGGACTTCAACATTGAAGATGAAGAGGGAAATCTAATCCATACACAATGGTAGCACATGGGTTTTCTTTTCTCCTTCCTTTCCATCTCATTCAATTCCTTTCCTTTAATTTTTTGTTTGTTTGTAGTCTAGGGTTGTCGTACTCTTTACTTGGCTCTATTTCAATTTGACCTACATTATTTGTTTATATCTAAAGGATTAATTTGTACCTCAGCATAGATATAACATTATAACCCTAAAAAAAATGACATAGCTTTCATGGATTTTTATCTTATAATCTAAACTCACAAATGATATATGCCAATCTAATGGTAAATGACAATGTTGAATGTTGATATGGAATATATGTTGCAACACTTTTTGATATTCTGATTTAATTAAGTCAAAGTTGTGCATAAATACTGAACATTCATACATGACAAATTTGAAATTTTGATATGCAATATATGTTGCAACACCTCAAATTAAGTCAAAATTGTGCATAAATACTGAACACTCATACATGACACATATATTTGAAACCATTCTAAACATTTTGTGATCTAAAGTACTACTAAAACCTAATCGTTGCCTTATCAAATTGTACCATTCAGGGAAACATATTTTTTTCATCAACTTTGTTGAGGCTCTAAGTGTCATTTTAGTTTGATGAAGAATTCAGATTGTTGTATGTTTATTAATATAGTGGATGAATCCTAACAAAAATGATGGATAATCTGTATAGATAACTAAATAAATGCAATACTAGGAATCCTGAAAAGGCATTTTGGTGTCCTACAGAATGGGCTGGCATTTCGTTTGTACCCCGTTATGGATGTCCTCTAAACATTTACCTAAAAAGTGCTCCCTTCTCAACATATGTACTCGATCATTTCTATGGTGCCCCGATCATTCATTCCCCACTAAAAATTATTGATGAGAGAAGGGTACGAGAGTATATGCCCTCAAATGCTAACAAATCACTTACATTGATTCTTCCATTTCTTTAAGAAATTATCAGAGTGTTCGATAATAAGTTTGATACACAATAGCATCATTTTATTGAAGTATTGTGCATTATTTTATCATCTAAATTACCTTGAATTGATTATCTTCTAGATGATACAATCTTGAAGAAAATTACAGTAACTTGTGATGAAATAAGGAACCATCTCTGGAAATGTAACAAGGATATAATTTTTTCATCCATATAAGATTTGGTTAATACACCTTACTAATCATTTGAAGAACATAATTTATTTTTAAATTTGATGTTGGTTCAACTCAAAATAGCTTTAGTTTTATGTCGATTTTATGACATGTAGCTTGTTTCAATTCAACGACAACTACTTCCAAACCACTTTCTTAGGGATGTATTGATGATGTTTGTATGACCTCTCCTACTCATATATATCTATTCACACTTGATTTTCCAGTTCTTCCATATGATGATCCAACCTTACATCATTCATGATATCTTTTAGATGACTCTACCATGGTATATCAACTCATGTGCTTTACACTTCATATGATATATGCACTCGCAAATGATACTTCATGATTCATATTTACTTCACTTGATTTGCTATGATTTCATGTGTGGGTTTCTTGGTTAAAAGTGGGGTGATGGCTTCTAACCTTGTCATGATCATATAAACATTGGGTTTAATCTAATGACACTTTTTAACATTAATAAATTTATTATTTTTTCTCGTTATACCATGGGGGACTAAATTTTCCTTTGGTAAGTGTTGTCTTAACTTAGGCTAAGTCATAATACCGATGATCTAGTTTAGTATCGTACTAAATATCCTAACCAAATCTAACACTTTCTATACTTTCCCCTTCACTCCATCCCATTCATAAAAAAGATATCATCACTGCACATGTTTGATGTATCATATGTCATTCAACAATCTCTAAAGGAACACATTAAAGAATAATATAATCAAAAATCAAATAAAGCAAAAAATGGTTAGAGGTGAAGAGAATAAATGTTAAAAAATGAAAAAATAATAAATCTACAGCTATGTCACCTCATCAAAAGGCACTAACCCCCACAAACCTATGCTAAAAATACATATCTAAAGAAAAGGACTAGAAAAATTAAAGAAAAATGGGATAAAATGGGTAATAAAAAGGTGTTGAGAGGGTAACTCTAAGAAAAAATCCTTCTTAAAAGGAAAACAAGTACAAATAATGAAGATTCATAGCTCCAAAATGCTACTTGGATGAGAAAAAGACCTTTTACATCATTAAAAATGATTTTGAGAGTAAAAACATAAGGTTTTCTTTGCCTTTTTCCCATCCATTATTCATCATTTTACGTGTCTCTAACAAAGCGACCTAGGAAATACTTTATGTCTTAGAAATTGACACATGTAAAAGGGGTACAGCTGTCCCACTAGGGAAAACTTAGGCAATTTATAAAATTAACCTATGTTATGTTGTTAGTAGAGATTACTTAATGTGCATTGTCCAATGACTTGTTTTGAAACTTTGAATCATCATTATAGGTGGGCACTCACGTCCTATTTGACCTCACATGTACTTATAGAAAACATCACTTAGCTCATTTTGGACCACACACGTGGAAAGTTTAGTATTTTCTCATTATGAGGAGAGCACCCTAATTTTGAGAAAATTCTTTTAACCAAATGTGTTTTCCTCACATGGTTTTCACTCATAACATCGTTTTAGGCTCGTGGTTTCATCTCAACACATGGTATGAGCTCAGTGTTTTACTCTAGCTTGTGGTATTCATTTCATGGTTATGGAGATGCCTCTATATATATAAGGAGGGAACCTCCCTCACTTTTTCATCGTTGGAATAGATTGGAAGACACATATTGTTAAATTTTGGTATAGTTTATTTTCTATTTCTTTGAGTAACATTTTTTTATTGAAGGGCTTGGCATGCACCAAACGTTGAGGAAAGGGATATTATAGCAAATTCAATGAAAATAAGGTATGATGTATGTCTCTTTTGTTTCTTTGTAACATTTTTGAAGCAAAATCTTAGTATTGAAATTGAATATCATAGGGTTTTAACCTCTTACCCTATACTCATGATTTAGTTATTTAAGTTTGAAATACTTAGGTTGAATCTTTATTAGTTTGGTCTCATTGTGAATCTTGTATAGTCCAAATTTCCTTATCCTTAATGCTCATCAAGCATTCTCTAAAAGATGTGTGGGGACTTCAACATTGAAGATGAAGAGGGAAATCTACACAAGGAATGGACTAGAATCCATATAGCACATGGGTTTTCTTTTCTCTTTCCTTTCCATCTCATTCAATTTTCTTTCCTTTAATTTTTGTTTGCTGGCAATCTAGGGTTTGTAGATATATATTTTAGAACCAAGTTCCCTTCTTTCAAATTACAACACTAACCCCTATTTATATTTTTCACCTTACTTGGAACTTCATTACAGGTAGTACTCTTTACTGGGGTCTATTTCAAATTGAACTACATTATTTGTTCCGATCTAAAAGTTTAATTTGTACCTCGGCATAGATATAAAATTATAACCCTAAAGAAACCACACAACTCTCATGGATTTTCATCTTATAATCTGAACTCACAAATGATATATGCCAATCTAATGGTAAATGCCAATGTGGAATGTTGATATGGAATATATGTTGCAACACTTAGTGATATTCTGATGTAATTAAGTCAAAGTTGTGCATAAACACTGAACACTCATACATGATAAATTTGGAATGTTGATATGAAATATATGTTTCAACACTTCAAATTAAGTCAAAATTGTGCATAAATACTAAACACTCATACTTGACACAGACATTTTAAACCGTTTTAAACATTTTGTGATCTAAAGTACTACTAAAACCTAATCGCTGCCTTAGCAAATTGTACCATTCAGGGACACATATTTTTTTCATTGACTTTGCTGAGGCTCCAAGTGCCATTTTTGTTTGATGAAGGATTCAGATTGTTGTATGTTTATTAATATAGTGGATGAATCCTAACAAAAATGATGGATAATCTGTATAGATAACTAAATAAATGCAATACTGGAAATCCTGAAAAGGCATTCTGTTCTGCTACAGAATGGGCTGGCATTTCGCTGGCACCGCGTTGATGGATATCCTCTGAACATTTACCGAAAAAGCGCTCCCTTCCCAACAGATGTACTCGATCATTTCTATGGTGCCCGGGTCGTTCATGCCCCACTAAACATTATTGATGAGACAAGGGTACGAGAGCATATGCCCTCAAATGCTAACAGATCACTTACTTCGATTCTTCCCTCTCTTTAAGAAATTATCAGAGGGCTCGATAATAAGCTTGATACACAATAGCATCATTTTCTTGAAGTATTGTGCATTATTTTATCATCTAAATTACTTTGAATTGGTCATTTTCTGCATGATACAATCTTGAAGAAAATTGCACCTTGAATTGATTATCTTCTGCATGATACAATCTTGAAGAAAATTACAGTAACTTGTGATGAAATAAGGAACAAAAATGTAACAGGGATATAACTATTTCGTCCATATAAGATCTGGTTAATACACTTTACTAATCATTTGAAGAACATAATTTTGTTTTAATTTTGATGCTGGTTCAACTCATTTCATAGATCTGGTTAATACACCTTAAGAATCATTTGTAGAACATAATTTATTTTTAATTTTGATGCTGGTTCAACTCATTTCATAATACATTCTCTAGAAATGTGTGGACATGCTATGGCTTATAATTTATTTATTGCAATTCAAAAGCTAACCTTAATATTTCAGAACAAAACATTCTAGAACGTTGGCCTTATTCTCTTATTCTTCACTTGTTATTGGTAACAGTTTTTGAGTTTCCATGATATTCATAATATATTGTCTTTCAATGACTTGCATGCACTTGAGAGCGATATAATTTAATCTTTAGGGAAAAAGCCAGAACTTCTTTATAAAAGATTTGTCACTCGCCATAGCTTTGAACACGTGTTTTGATCGAGTGAACTATCTTGAAACTCCACATAACATGTTTGGTTTCATATGTAAATTATATCAAGATAATTCTTGATCTATTTTTCAGTCTCCCTCTCCCTTAATCTATGATGATATAGCTAGATTGACTTTTATGGATTCTCCTTAAGATAGGTTAATTTAGTAGAGTTTGAGTGGTAACATTTTGGCATTATTGTTGAGGATAAAGTCCATTTCATGGTTATCCAAAGTTTGCCTTCAGCATAATTTGGTGAATAGTATTTTAAAGTTTTCATAATTTAGCATTTTTCTACTTTTTTTTTAACAATCTCTTCCTTTCACTGAGGTTAAGGATTTTCCTCCTAGGGTAGAGTTTGAGTGGTAACATTTTGGTGTCATTATCGGGAATAAATTTCATTCCCTCATTATCTAAAGTTTGGCTTCAACATAATTTCGGTGAGTAGGATATCAAAGTTTTCATAACTAAACATCTCTCAATTCTTTTCCAACAATCGCTTCCTCTCACTATCTAGTCTCCTATTGGGCACAATCATGTTCATCTCTTTTTAAAGGGGATTTAAAAGAGGATGCAATCTTTGAACACAACAAAGAACAAATAAGATTTACAAAATACATTTTCCAAGACGAGCCTCCTTTCACATAGCTTGCCAAGATCACACTTTATACAAACAAAAAGAAACTATAGAGATCAATATAGTTACGCTCGCATAAAAAGTCCTAGTATCTCATGTAAATTGGGTCTAACTCGAGTGGTTCTAGGATGGAGTGTTATCCTCCCCACCTAGCTTCTATTTTTGTAAAGTAACATGTTGAGTTCATAATGAGTATATTGTTGCAATGACTTCGATCCCTAAAGAAACTAAGGTTTACCCTAAGTACCATACTTGAAGTGAGGGGAAGTACCTAGGATTTTCCCTAACGTTGTTACCTAGAAAAAAAAAATCCTGAGATGTCATCAAATAATTATCAATTATCATTAGCTTTTAGGTCAAAAGATTTGATAAATGAATGAATACTATGGTAAAAATTCAGTAGTTTGTAATGTATGACTTTATATTAACTATACTACTATATGATTGTATGATTATGACTTTGTGTAGTAGTTGTAGTTTTACCTAGCTATTCCTTAGGCTTAAAGATTGAAGAATCTCATAAATAAAGGAAATATTATCTCTGGAACACAACCATTGACTCAAAGAGTGATGGAAGAACTCTATGAACCTATTGTATATCCTAGTTTTTTTTTGTTTTAAAGGTTAATAAAGAATATTTTTGTAATGTCAATCCTGCATAAATTAATTGAGTAGTAAGTAATTATTGTGGAAATATAGATAAATTTGGAGCAAAGTTTTATCTATGAAGATGGAATATTGTTTAATTGGACCCAACTTGTTTATAATTTTATTGAAAGAATATTTTAATCATGAATGAATCATCACTAAATTAATTGAAAGTTGTATTAAAAGAAGTCTATCTCCTTAGTTTAAATTATTCATTTTATTATTTTTTTTCACACATAAAAAATAAATACACTGTTATTCTATTAGAATCAAGTGTTCTTCGATATTACAAAAAAGATCGGAATGTCTAAGATCTCCTCAAAAACTTAATATATTGTTCTAGTCTATGACTTTTCATATACTGTTCTAGACATGGACTTTTCTATATAATTGCTATTAACTGTTGTCAATTGCTGTACAAAAAATTTACATAACTAATTCTATATTATCATGTATTGAAAAAGTAATTCTCTTCACTTTAATGCCTCCTTAGAAAATCATAAAGCTTCGTGAGCTTGAAGTAATTCCTTGTATAATCTCCTCATAATAGAAAGAATCGAGAGGGTTGTCCAGTGCTTGTTTGGATAATCGATCTGCGACTGTGTTAAATTATCTATGAACATGCATGAATTGTATATCTTCAAAATTCTCATTTTATTATCAATACATTTCACATGTCAATTTTAAATAGATAAGAAATAAATTCTATGAAAATAATACAAATTCCCTAATAAAGTTTATTTTGATTACAATGACATTATTGCAGATTGCTTAAAAAAGTACAAAAATACATGATGACAATATAATGGTTGGAGAAGTACTTATAGTTAATACAAAATCCCTAATAAAGTTTATTTTGATTACAATAACATTATTACATATTGCTTAAAAATGACATTATTACATATTGCTTAAAAAATACAAAAATGCATGATGAAAATATAATAATGGTTGTAGAAGTACTTATAGTTAATAAAAATTCCCTAATAACATTTATTTTAATTACAATGACATTAATGCATGATGACAATATAATAATGGTTATTGTTGGAGCCGCCTTTGTTTTTTCTAGCCCATCTCGATTTTCATGTCTTAATGCTCGAAATCGAAAGATGGTTTTCGTATTTTCCATCTATGGTTTAAAAAAAAAAATCTCTAAAGTCTTATCACGCAAGAAACGATAATTATTGTACTCTCGGGGCGAGTTCTACTTTGCGTCAAAGTTTTTTCCCCTTTATTCTACCTCAGGATTTTTTATGTCGGATGCTATAGATCATGTAGTTCACAAGTCCCGAGCACCGAAACGATGAAATCGCTTTAAAGTTTTACCCAGGGCAGTAACGGGAGTAAAATTTTCTAAATCATGATTAAACATCATCGGGTTCTCGCACCTCGGCATTCACTAAATCCAAAAGTCTTATCGTTGTAACCCCGATAGTCGAAACTATGAAGTCCTTATTTTAGTAACTCGTGTTAAGGTTAAAGGTAAAAGCTAAGTCATGGTTAAGTTCCATCGGCAATTCACCACTCAGTGTGTTCTCTTTTAAAAAGCTACACTGTCTAAGCCCCGAGTCGCGAAGTCGCGATAATGATATGAACATAATTAATTAAACACTTAATCCGAGTTTATCCTCCCTTTTAATTAAAACGTATCATTGCGATCTCGCAGTTTCACGACTCGGCATGCGAACTTCCCAGAAGTTATACCTTCGAAGCTCCAAGTCGCGATGTGGCGATATAAATAATTATGTAATTAATTAAGTGCCTAATCACAATTACGTTTTTATTAACCAAAGTCAATCATCGCAATTTTGGGGGTTAGAGGTTCAAAGTTTTAAAACAAAATTCCTGATACAACTAATACCGAAAGATTAATTAACTTTGATAAAACCAGATTAATTAAGCTAAATCAATATCTCTCGTGTCTTGATGCTTGCACAGTTTACGAGGCAGTCTTAATTCTTCCTTGCGCCAATTGACATTTCGAACTGCCAAAATTTATGGCATTAATTAGAAATAAGGCGAATCGACAAATAAAGATTGGGTTTTTATTGCTAAATTTATTTCTAAACATGATTTGACCGATCTGTTCATAAAAGTACCAAGTTTTTGAATATATAGAGCTGTTGTTCGTGATAACAAATTCATTTCTATATTACGCAGAGAACACTTTCTCAGCGAACTAACTTCTGTATGTATACATATTTTTATCGCAGAAGAGCTAAAGCAGGATCTCCCGTCATGGCCCCACGAAAAGCATCTAAATCTAGCATTGAGGTTGTAGGACAAGGTTCGGACAACCTCGCTAATACTTCACCTCGAAGTGTCGACTCTGTCCCGAACTGGTCGTTCGTTTCCGATGTTCTGCAGGCCGAATTAGTGGATTATTCTAATGATTCCAGCGACAATGAAAAAGATGACATAACCACTAAATATAAGATCGTCATTCAATCAGGAATGCATAAAGTAGCGTCCAGGCCAAGACTGCTCCCCTACTATGATATGGTCCGATGGGCATTAGACCATGTGGACATACCAACCAGAACCATCATGAATGAGCAGAAGGTCACCATCGAGACTTTCAGACCTGAACACCTGCAAGCTATGTACAAGTTGCCCACAGCGTCTGACCTTACATATGGTGCCAAATTCTTGGAAGAGTTCAAACAGAAGGAATGTGTGCAGTATGACAAGACTATGTCTAGCTTAATAAGAGATTGGTTTTCGCACCCTGTGAAGTTCAGGGTAGACAGTCATGGTATATATTCAATAGCTTCCTTGGAACCATAGTTCAAGTATGTAGCTATGATGACATGCAGATTATACGGAAGAGAAGACACCTCACATTTCTTTCTTCAATGGGTGCCTCTAATACATCGAGTCGCCAAAGGTTGTTCCTTCGACTAGGCGAAAATGTTGTCTGATAGCTTGACTAGTCAGATTACAGAGTATCAGGCGCAAAAAGAGAGCGGAAAGATTTCTTCATTTTTTATGTCTACATAAATTATGGACGCCGTATGCTTTCTAACACCATTTCCCTTAATGAGTTGGAGTTGGACTCCAGCAGAGGCTGAGCCCATTCACGTCCATCATTCGAAATTATGGGAAAACAAAGCGACATATTTCGTATATGAAATCTTCAACTAGGTGATGGTACTTCTGCATGTCACTATTTTCGGTCACCCGCCACCCAAGATCTCAGACAGTATAGTGACGAATTTGAGCAGCATAGATGACTAGTATGTAGAAGCCGAATTCTCATATCTCAGAGTTTTCGGGGCTTCTGTTCTCCCGCATGCATTGCCATTATTCATTCCCAACAAGCTGGCTTGTCGTGAGGTTGCTAGACAAATAGTAATCGGTGGTATAAGAAAGGAGCTTAAGGGATACTCAAAGAAGGTATGGCCACCTTTTCTTGTTCATTTAAATTCATATTCTTTATTAGATTTTGGGCATGCTAAAGCTGAGGCAACATCCATGGAAGACCTAAAATTGGTCCTTATTGAATTCAAGAAGCACGATCGACAAAGGGTCGTGAGTAATCATTTGGCCAGTTGCGGACTCAAGAGATTTGAGCATGAAAATTCACCCTCGGATGACATTTTCCGAGGCGCAAGATATTATGCCGAGATTTTAGCTCAGATACAAACCTTGGCACCTGAAGAGAGGACCGATGTTCTAAAGTTCCAAGAACATCAACACAGTTGTCTTCCTGCAGTATTACGGGGTGAGAATCTGAGTACAGTGGAGGTGAAACAAAAAGATGCCAAAGGCTTCAAAGATGCAACACCCGGTCAAGAAAAACACCAGGACAGGGAAGAGCAAACTAAGAGTCTGAAAGCAGAGATAAATACTCCCGACCCGCCGAGAAAGCAGACTCTGGTTACTACCCCGGGGCAATCAGCCAAGCAAATCGGAGACCCTATCACATCCATTACTCCCTTGCAGTCAACTCAGAAAAATATTGACGCGGGGTGGATCTTAAATGAAGAATTGAGGCCTATAAGGGTGGAAGATCTCCCTCCAAATGAGTTCTTCTTTGATAAGAAGAGAAAGGCAGTGGTAAAGAGAGAATTCTATTAGGAAGGGGAATCAACAGCCAAGAAATACAAAGTTATGACTAATGGGAAAGACAAGAGGAATGAACAATTCGTGACAGAAATAGCTGGGACATTAGGGGCAGATGCCACGGCGAATCAATTTTCAGTAGGGGTTTTGAAAAACTAGTTGAAACGAAAAAATTGTCTCATCAAAACCCTAGAAGCCAGACTAGCCACTGCAGAGGAGGCTGCCAAGGACCAGGCGAGTGTAGGGATAGAACAGGCAAGGTTGGCCGATAAAAGTGAGATAGAGTTGCACAAGACTAAGCTCGAACAAGCAGAGCTGGTGGTTCGGAATGGTCAGATACAAGTGGGTCAGCAAAAATACTTGATCGAACAGCTACAGGCAAGTGTGGAAATCGCCAAAAGTAAAGTTATAAATATCGGGATGTTCCAGTCCCAGGCGATGGAGATTCGGAGCAGAGTTTCTGCGACCCAGCGAAATTTACTCACCAAGGTAGAGGTGATTCGGGACAACTGCTTGCTTGTAAATCAAGTTTTGGAAAAATTTATCCAATAGAGAAAGAGAAGCTGGAGCAGCACGGGTCGCCTTTCAAGAGGCTGTGATAGCTACAAACAATAGGGAAGTGGGAAGTACTCCCAGGTTTACCATTTCAAAGCAAACCAGAGGAAATATTATGTTAAAAGAATGGGAACACAACATCTCGGAAGGTAAGTTGTAAGCCAAGAGGGTAACGAAATCCTTAAAAGAGGCTTTCATTTCCATAGATGGTAACCTACTAGGTATTGATAGTGGAGGTAATGCCAAGGCATTGATTCAAATGAATATGGCAAAAATCTCACTTGATTTAAATGAAAAAGAAGAAAGAGATTTGGTCGAGATCTCACAAGTGACTATGGAAGACATAGTCCAAATAGATAAATGTATGATTAAACCAAGTGTGCAATTGTGCGCTATCGACGTCATGGAAAGACAGATGGAAGACAGGTTGTCACAATTGGCCCGAGATTGTTACTCTTTTGAAGCCAATTGTCAAGCAGAACCGTCCAGGATGATATCTCGGTTGGTTGAAAAATGTGTCACCTGTACCAAGCACACGCGAGGACAAGCTTCTGACACCAAATAAAGACAAAGAAGAAGAAATGGAGCGATTGCTCTCCTCCCTATCATAACTGAAAACTTTTCAACGATTGAGATTCCATCTTATTGTAAAACTGTATAAATATACCATAGAAAGAAAGAAAAGAGGCTGGACCTTTTTGAGCCGATTTTAATAGAGGTTTTATGTTTTGAGAGTTAATGTAAAGCAAATCTGAAGATTCTCAATTCCATCACGACTGTGTTATGAGTTTGTTTTCTTGTATCTCATAATTCGTTTCATTTCATATTCATAACTGATGAATGCTTCGCTATAATTTAGTGCAACCTCTACTATAGTGAATGAATTTTGGTTGTATATTGTTTACTATTTTTCCTCTGTACCAGCTATCAGCAAGTATAAGACCAGTCAATACTTTCAGAATTCTATATATATATTATGCTTCATCGGGTTACTTCTTTACATTTTTCCTCTTCTGTTTATACGTGAAATTCTCCCTTGATAGGAGCCTTACTCGATAGACAGCTAAATTTTTTCTCCCACCTCATACATTTTATTAAAATGTAACCCAGTTACGGGAAAGAACCTTTGATTTGCATTCCTTTTATTCTTGAAACCCTAAACTCTCTTTCATACGACCGAATTGAGACAGCACTCAAACTTCCCCTGAGTTTTCCTTATTTTACTATTCCTCCATGATTGTCCCTGTACCAACACAACCCAATATCGAACCCAGATTATCAAATCAAACACACATTGCCTTAAACCTTTTCGGTACTATTCTTAAAACATCCACTACACGGGTTGAACTCGAACGTTCATGGGCAGCGATTGAGAAGGATATAAACATCCAGGAACAATTGGAAGCTAGACAATGCCAACACAGAAATCATCCCTAGTTTCTCTTGCCGAAGGTTGACGTTTCTCTCTTCTCTACTCTTTACCCACTTTTGGATGCCTAGACACTGTACTTCTGAGCCTTAAGTACAAACTCTGGAACAACAGTTGTAGAAGTACTTATAGTTAATACAAATTCCCTCTAATAATGTTTATTTTAATTACAATGGCATTATTACTAATTTCTTAAAAAATACAAAAATACATGATAAAAATATAATAATAACGTTTATTTTAATTACAATGGCATTATTATTAATTGCTTAAAAAATACAAAAATACATGATAACAATATAATAATGATTGAAGAAGTACTTATAGTTAATACAAATTCCCTAATAATGTTTATTTTGATTACAGTGACGTTATTAATAACGTTTGTTTTGATTACAGTGACATTATTAATAACGTTTATTTTGATTACAGTGGTGTTATTACGGATTGCTTAAGAAAATAAAAAATACATGAGACAAGGGTAGGGTATATATACCTCTGTAGACTTTACCAGTCAAATCATCTAGCAGAGGGGGGTTCCCTTGTCCCACAAACAAGGGGGTCTCATACACCAATTTGGTGTCTCGCTTGGCCATGACCTTAAAAATAGATTATTATTATTATTATTATTATAATGGTTGGAGAAGTACTTATAGTTAAGAGACCACGTGTTGAGAGTTAATTAGAAGTAAAATGACAACTATTAGTTATGGTCCTCTCAAGGTATTAATGTGCATTATTGACTACCACGTTTATGGGTACAAATCATATTTTGCTCATTTTCATTATAATTTTGTTTCCCTATCACATGCTAGATTTTTTTGATATTCCTTTTTATGAAGAACATAGGCAATTTTTTACAAATTCATAATATTTTGTGGAAAGATAGTTGCAAATACATAAAAAAATACACCATTGAAGTGATTTAGGTGCGATGGAAAAACTATTATACACAAAGATTAAGTGACTAAATGTGTATGTATTTTAGAATTGTAATATGGTAATCACAACTTAACCCAATTTGAAAGATGATCATTACTTGTGGTAAATTTTAGATTTGGCTAGTAATTTATTCAACATTGTCCTGAAAAATCAACTTATCTGTTCAAAATTTTGTTTCGATTCCATCGAAATGTCTCAAACTTTAACAGGGTAATTCATAAAAATTTCCCAAAATCATTTGGAATGCCTCTAAAATGTTGTATGATTTTATGTTGGTTCCAAACACATGATATACACAATATATCTCACAACATTAATGTTAATTATTGATTTGTGTAGATTTGATAACTATACTCTACTACAATACATGCATATAACATCTTGTTTTACATCCAATGGAGTAGGAAAAGTACATTTAGGACACAATCCTTTTTGTGTCTCTCTTTATTTCCATTTCTACATTTTTCTTCTCCCCTTTTTCATCTCAATTATGATTCTTTTGTTTTATTTATATCTTTTTTTTCTTATTCAATTCTTCACAAACATCCTTGTTTACATTCTAATATTAACATAAAATACTTTCTTTTTTTTTAAGTAAGAATCTATATATTACTTCTCAGAAACATAATTTACAATATTAGTTGTCATGCTAGAGTTTTGTTTGGTCTGAATTGCCTAGTGGGGAAACCAATTCAACCGGTCTATCAAAAATAATGAACAAGAAAATTAAATTGGTTGGTCTGAATCTCCTAGTAGGGAAACCGATTTAGTCGGTCTATCATAGAATATTGAATGACCAAAATAAATTTTCTATAGAAATTCAAACTCGATTGTCTATGCAAGGTGCCATGCAAGGCCCGAGAATAGTCATTGGGATTCAAAATTGATTGACAAAAAAAAGAATAAGAAATGACACCTATTCTCATGCGAATAAATGAGGGTTGGGATGGTGGTCATCCTTCGACACGATGTCTCTCAGTGTCGCCACCTGGAAGCTTGAAGCAGGGATCGCCACTGAATTCGTAGGGGTATTGGTTGCCAGACTTGGAGAGTGCATGTAGCTAAGAAAAGTTGTAAGCATAGATTCAATTATGTCCCCTCGCCTGTCCATGTTATCCATGCAAAATCGCAAGTCGTACACATCCTTTCTAACTACAAAGACCAGGTCATGTAATATCTCCCAAAAAGTGAGAATACAAGAACATGAGGCGTTGTCCGAACATGAATGGGGATGACGAGGGGGCTCCTCCAAGGGGGTAGGGGGATCCACCAAAGGGGAAAGGTGGGGGATTCCACCAAAGGGACGCCAAGGGGGAGAGGGTGGTGGAATTGAGGTTGAAAGATCGGGTGGAGGTGCTGAAGGGACCATGGAATTTTGCGATGAAGAAGCCAAATCCTAGATTGTGCCTGGGGTGAAACCCAAAGAGTGATACTAATGATCAAACCATTCCACTCAGCATGCCCATGGAGAAGACAAGGGGGAAAGGCTGCACAAACTAGAGGATTACAGGAAGGAGAAGGAGGTCGATGAGCTTGGTGGCTGATGCAAAACAACAGGAGGAACTCGATTAGCCATGCACCTGTAGGTATGATATCATAAGGGGCCTCGCTTTGGTTCCCCTCAAAGGAGAGGCATAACCAGTAGGAGTGAGGAGGAAGGCAATGCAACAGAGGCGGGTAAATCAGATAATTCCAACAGGGGAGCAGAGAACCAACACAAGAGTCTAAGTCAAAAGATAGAGTGTTTCTCAGCGGGAACTGGAGAAGCATTATGGTCCAGCCGATGAGAAGTAGCATGCCAAAATAACCAAAGTAGAGGGTCGTACAAGCGCTAAGGTGATGGGATGAGTTTTTCATCCATCGCTAGAATGAAATCGCAGAGGCTGGCACCCAGGAGCAATGAATCCAATGCCTCGAGAAGTGATTGTCAAAGGCAATCATCAAGGGGGGAAGTAAATGTAGAGGGGCACGATAGGTGTCCTTCACATGGTCATTGTTGTCCTGGAAAGTACCACTCTCTCCCTTGTACATGCAGAACTTGCTGACACCCTAATCGAGGGGAATGTTTGAGCTGAGAGCTAGAGAAATGCAATCCTAGAGAATCAGATGTTCTATGTGGGTAGAGGACGTATAGAGAAGATCTAGTACATCTTGCTCCACCCCGATATTTTTTAGTTTGTCATCTATCTGATTCGCTTTCCATCGAATGTGTGAGGGGATGAGAGTTATGCTAGGATGGACCAAAGTTTTTATGGAATTAAGGCCATTTGTGAGGCACCAACAAGGGGAATTTGTTTTCAGGGTCCACCCCATTAAGAATTTATGTAAACAGGATGAGAATGATTTGGGAGTCCCTTTCAAAAATAAATTGATGATATTTGTGTTCTTGTGTGATATATAGACCTTTTAGAGGTCCCCAAAGCTCTGCATAATTATTAGAATTATTCCTAATACTTCCAACATAGATAAGAGTAATGATTTCCTGGTCATTTAAGAAGACCACTCCAAAACCAAAAGCACCTAGATTACCTTTGGACGCTCCATCAAAATTTAGCTTGGTAAATCCTGGAGGCAGAGGTGACCAATTGGAAGGGCTACCTAGGGCAGGTGATCGTTGCAAAACCCTAGAAGGAGAGTGGTTGAAGTTGATATTCCAGCTGTCGAGGATATGTTTTTCATGTAGAGATCAGATCATGCCATCCTCCTTCTAGTGTTGCAAATGGATAGCTTCGATGATTTTGTCTTGAATTTGTTTCCAAACTTACTTCCATTCAAGTTGTGTGGATTGAAAAATGTGTCTATTTCGTTCTTTCCAAAGATGCTAGAGAATGAAACTAGGAAAGAGTTTCCATATGCAGTTGAGGATGGGAGAGAGAAATGTTGTATCTCTCCATCCTTCTATAGTATCTTTGATGCCTTCTCAATTGTTATCCATTGTACACATGACGATTTCACTTTGGTCCCATATCTGAGAACTATAGAAGTAGAGCTTAAGGAGATGATTTTGATTTTTGGCTTCCCCAAGGCAAAGTGGGAAGATGGAAGGACCTATAAAGCCTAACATCATAAGATTATCCCAGCTAAGGATGCTAATTTTGGGTCAAAGCTTTCCCTACCATATTTCCATCCAGACCTGCTCCTGTGGGAGAATTTGGAAGGATGCCTTGAGACTATAATCTTCTGGGATAGTGAAGATGCCCCACGATGTGTTCCCCCACTGTAATATGTCCTCTCCCTGAATTATTTGGATTCTTCTGGAATTACTCGCCTCATGCCAAGGTTGAAGATCCACGTTCTCTGGAATATCGAGGTCCTCCCTTGAGTATTTTTAGAGATTATAGGTGGCACTATGGGGGTCCTCTTGCCAGTAGTCCGAAACAGATTCTAGGCCTGATTGACTCGTGGGGGAAAGGAAATATTCGACAAGAGGTTCATGCGCCAAGGAAGGAATTTTTTGCCAAGAGTCATGCCAAAAGGATGTGGTTATAACATTTCTCACTTCTTAGAAAGTGTGATCATCGATCAAGGAGTTGTTTTTCTTAGCTGTACTCCAAATCAAGGAGCCAGGTTTGTGCTTGTTCCATCTGATCAATTTTTTTTCTACAATGTGTGGAGTATACTTTTGTCACCAAATTTGGTCCCAAATATCAGTTGGGCTCTTAAGCCAGTGCCACCAAATCTTGTCACTAAGGACTTGGTTCAGAGTGGCAGGGTCTCGAAGCCTAAGATTGTACCTATTAGCTTTGGTTTACAGAGATCTTCCAAAATGATCAGGGCCCCTTGTTGTCCTGTCTTTGCACCCTGCCAAAGAAAGTTCCTTTACAAATTTTTGATGGCAGTTAGAACAAAACTAGGAGCCGCAAGAGCTGAGAAATAATAAGTGAGCATGGCTTGCAAAACATAATTGAGGAGGATGAGGCGACTTGGGAGGTTGAGGGAGTGAGTATCCAAGAGGAAAGTATTTTAACCAAGGAATAAATAATTCCTTCCCAATATCTATTCTGTAGAGCTTTGTCAGTGAGGGGAATACCAAGGTATTTGGATGGGAGGGAGTTGCGTGAAAATCCTAGGAGGTTAGTGATGTGTAGTTAGACAGGGAGTGGAGTGTTAAAAAAGAAGATCTGAGATTTGTCTCGATTGATATCCATTCCAGAGGTGTCACAAAGGTTATAGAGAAGGTGGATAATTCGATGGGCTTCACGAATAGTTGAGGAACCCATCATTAAGGTATCATAGACAAACTGGTTGTGGGAGACGAGAGGATCAATGCCATGGAGGAGGATCCTTACTAAATATCTGTCAACAATGGCTGCTTTGATGATCTGGCTTAAACCTTCCTCCATCATGATAAAAAGGAAAGGGGATAGAGGATCCCCTTATCTGATTCTTCAAGACGGGGAGAATGGGTGGGAGGGGACACCGTTGATCAATATGGAAAACAATGCAAAGGATGCAAGGCTAAGTATCTAGTTTACCCAGGTAGGAGAAAAACCAGAAGCAAGGAGAGTAGATTCCATATAGGCCTGACTTAACTTATTAAAATCTTTGGAAAGGTATAACTATAAGAGCATACCTAGAATACCCATTCTTTGAAGGGAGTGGATGGCATCATGGGCCAGGATGACATTGTCAATAATTTTCCTTCCTTTGAAATAGCCTGACTGTTCGGGAAAAATGATGAAAGGACACAGGGGTTTGAGGTAACAAGCGATCACCTTTGTGAGAAGTTTGTAAATGACATTACAAAGAGAAATAGGATGGAACTGATTAGGGTGAGTAACTCGCTCTTCTTTAGGGATGAGGGTAAGGAAGATTTCATTGAGAGCAGGGAGAACTTCACCAATTTTACATGAGTTGTCAATGAGTTCCCATACCTCCTCCCGAATCATGGGCCAACACTTATGAAAAAAATCTTCCATGAAGTTGTCGGTCCATAATATTTTCCATATGGAGTGTCATGGAGTGCTTGATTCACTTCTATCGGTCTCATCAGGGATTTGTTTTGTTCCCGATTTATGTTGGATGGTATGTGTTGAGTGATTCTTTCAATGGAAGGTGATATGTCACCCTTGGGTTCTGATAGTAGATATTGGAAGTAGGAGACCAGTTCCTTTTCAAAATCATCATAGTTTGGAGGATGTGGCCTTGATAAAAAACTAGGTGTGAGATACGATTTATGTTCATGCGATGGATCATTGAGAGATGAAAGAACTTGGTATTTGTTTCACCCTCTTTAAGCCATTGGATCCTATATTTCTTCCTCTACAAGATTTCTTCTTGTGAATGCCTTTCATCCATCTATTTTTTTAGCATGTTTTCCTGCTCCTTGAGTTTCTCTCTGAGACCTTGGTTTTTAATTTGAAGTTAGAGGAGCTTCATTTGATCATTCAAGTTCCTTTTGGATTCAAAGATGTTTCCAAAGTTCTTTTTGTTCCACATCTTGAGGCGTTGCTTAAATTTTTTTAATCTATGTTGAAAACAATACATTAGGGAGCCGTAAGGGATGGAAAATTCCTTCCACCAAGTAGGGTCCATGGATTGGAATTGAAGATGAGTGAGCCAAAATTTCTCAAATCCAAAAGGCTTTCACCCGAGGGAGCCGAGAATATCCACCTAGAGCTTAATAGGCCAGTGATTTGAGACTAAGGTGTCTAGGATAGAAGCATCCAGTGAGATCACATCCAGCATGAGAGGATTTGAGATGAGGAAGTGTTCTAGAAGGCACGTGACCTGCTGGGAGCATGAACTCTGGTTCAACCATGTGAAGAGACCATTGTGGGTTTCAAGGTCAATGAGGCCTAACTTGTCGATTAAGGATTGAAGGTGATCGGTTTCACCATCAAGTCTTTGAATCCCTCTTATTTTTTGTTCGGTATTGCATATCATTTTGAAGTCACCACCTAGTATCCATTCGATATCTGATGATGGTTCCGAGCCAGTCCATATTTTGTAGGAAGGGGAGCTTATCCCTGTGAGTGGTGAGGCCATAAAAATTGGTGAGGAATCTCGCTTTGTTGGAGTCGATGACTTGGAATTACACCGTGATGGTCCATCTAGTAGTAAAGAAGTTTTCCATGAGCATAGAGCTTGAGTTCTAGAGGATATCCAAACCTCTGGTTGTGCCTTTTTCATCAATGCTCATCATTCTCCCTTACCTCCAACATCATGAAAGGATTTGTTCCATTTGTTGTAGGAACATAATGTCAGGTTGTTCTGCTATGATACAATATTGTAGAAGTCATTGCTTTCTACGACCATTAAGTCCGTGACTATTCCATGAGATGAGCTTCGTGATGAGGGTGGGGGAGGGAGAGGGGGAAAGCTCTCAGATATCAGCTAAATATAACTTGATTTCACCATGAAGTGCCCAATGTCCTATATGATCTACTGGGTGGATTTTCTACCTCTTTTATTTTCATCCTTCGAAATTTTGCGCTGATCTTTCTTTTGGCTTTGATGAATACCTAGTCTGGAGCTGGACCTAGCGTAGGAGCCCGCTTATGTGTTGAGAAAAACCTTGTGAATTTTGCGCAATTGATCTTGAGGGATGGTATAGAGTTCTTGTTTACGATAATATTTCTCAATGTGTACCACATCCACTCTTGCCAGTTCATGTTCATCTAGGTCCATTTGTACTTCTCCTTCCTCTAGGTCAGAATCTTCACTATCTTTGGTATGAGAAGAGGGGATAAGAGAGACCTACCAATTTTACTTTTGGGTTGTGTTGTATTGTATCTTCTTAGGGGGGAATCTATGATTCATCCATGTTCTCTGGAATTTGTTGAATAGCATTAAAAGAATTACTAGCAGACGATTCCTTCATTGCACATGTTGTCATTTTCTTGGTAGTTGGATGGCGTTGACCAACCACTTGGGTAAGGCCATCTTTTGACTTTCTTTCTTCATGTATTTCGACCTTTCTCGCGGCATTAAGAGGGAAATATTTGAAGATATGTCTGTGCTCATTGCATTTTCTACATCGTAAAGGTATGTTCTCGTAGTCGATATTTTGGGACCATTCCTCCTCATGGTATTCTAGGGAAATGCATCCAGGAAAGGTTTGGGAATGTTAAGATAGACACAAATGCGAACATAGGATGTGTACCTTCTCTGTTTGGTGGCCTCATATGACTTGAAATAGACCCCAATGGTGTTTCCAATACCTGCAAGGATATCCTCTAACCAGAACTCCTATGGCATGAATAGATTCAGATCCAGACCGGGGCATGCACAAAATATTCTTTTTCGGGGATAAACTTATCCTTCTAAAGGTGTAGGAAGAGGCTGGATGAGTTAAACAAGTATGGTCCTTCATCGAAGACATGGTTTCATTCTTCTAGATTGTGAAAGATGATGGTTAAAAATCCCTTAGAGCCCAGTTGTAGGTCATAATGTCCTTTGGGTTTCCACTACTGGTGTATCCACTTCACTAGATCATGCTCAGAAGGCCAAAGGTCTATTAATTTTCCCACCAAAGCATAGTCCCTCATATATTGTTTTTTATCTCGATTCTGGGAGTGCTAACCACATATTTTGGTGCCAACAACAGTTTAGGAATTCATTTTCTAGGTTCCCATGGATGAGCCACTTTTTCATGATCTAGTCTAGGACCAATCTCCATAGCTTTTTCTTTTGCGGCTCCCTCAAAGAAAAGTTGAGAGCGAATGTCAGGGGAGGTTCTAAGTACGGTCGACGAAAGCCACCGCCTTTTGTATCATGTGAAACGACCTGCCTATAGGATACACCTCATGGCCCTCCCTCTGGGGGATCCATGTCTAGCCCAGGCCCAAGGTGGCCGAGTGTAGCAGAGAGTGAAAGTTGTAAACCATATGACAAGAAAAAAAACCTAACAGAGAATCTATTTGTGTTAACATTGATTTTTCATGCAATTCCATCTTCTTAGTGTCTCCTTTGAATATCAAAGTGTTTTCGTCGAGATATTTCCAATAAGTTATTATGTGTGAAAAAATGTATTGATGTAAAATATATATAATCCCAACAAGTTAATATCCTCTAAGACACACCTAACTCTTGGCATTCTAGCTTCTAGTGTCTTCACTTTATTTTATTTACTTGTATTTACGTATATGGTGTATTTTGTAATAAGACATCAAGATGTTTTCAAGGACTTAAAATGTAGGTGGAAATGGTGACATACAATACTTCTCAAAGTTTACTACCACTATGTACATGCACTTGTTATGGTGCATCACTTATATACATAACTTATGGTGTTGCTCACTTATGTTTGTTTCTCATGTGGATATCTT
>ML799272.1:308681-334920 GCA_009831015.1 Picea engelmannii
AATTTGGGTTGGAGGGGAATTTGTTCGAGAAAATTCACTGTGTCACTAATTCTTGTAGCTTCCCTATCTGAATTCTTGAAGAACTATCCTGGTCCTCTTCATTTACCAGTCCCTCCTCATAGCCTAAGCTCATCACTCCAATCCATCTAATGGTAAATTCTCTACTTTAGGTAATCATCAATTGGATTCTTAATTTTTTTGTTGGGGATTTTGTGATTAGTTTTGAATTAGGTCATTTTAGATTTCGTTAATCTAGCCTCATAAATAATTTGGTTGTTATTACTCTATCGATTTCTAGGTCAATTTTTTCAATGTTTGAAAGACACTTCGACGTCTAGTATAAAAAATATTTCTTGCTATAGAATATGGATTATAAAGAGGTCAAGGAAACTAGATAGGCTTTGAAAAGGGGGGGTGAATCAGTTGTTATTGTGCTTAAACAATTTTAGGCCTATTGAAATATTATTAATATTCTCCAAGTGATCATCAAGATTATGCAAGTCATGAACAACAGAAATAATAAATATCAATCACACATATGATATATACAGAGACAAATATTCATGAGGAAACCCATAAAGGGATAAAACCTCTTCTTCTTAGAATGATAGGAAATCTTTTAAGTTCTGTACATCATCAATCTTTGAGAACCAACTCAAAATGAGGCTACAACCTCTTCTTTAACAAGCTTCAACTTGTAGAGAGCACCAACCCTCTGGTTTCTCTAGCACCCACTGGAAGGAGGCACCAACTCCCTGAGTGTTCCAACACCAACTGGATGGAAGCACCAACTTCCAGTCACACAGGCACCAACCTGTATAACAAAGAAAAATGGTTCTCCCTTGCACCACCGTACCACTCTGGTTTTTCTGGCTGCAACCAGATGGAAGCTACAACTCCCTGTGTTCAATCACCCACTTGAAAATCTGAGGACAACATACCTCCCTAGCACCACCCTATTACCCTGAGATATAAATCTTTGCTTTCTGAAATTTATCACATTGATACATTATTTATCAATGGCTTACCAGTTTCATCATTGTTTTGCTACACTTGTCTGCTCTTCCTACTCACATATTCTTGCGCTTAAGTTCTTGTACAGTCTATTGTTTTCACCATTTCTTCTCTGTCCAACTTATGTTCTTCATCTCTGCATTTTCTCCCTCAGTTCATGCTGTGATCTTCATTGCTTACAGTTCGGCTACCTTTTACAGAGAAACAACAACCTCTCTCGATCACGAAATTTTTATTTTATTCCTTCTCTCACTATATGTTACACTCTGCATCTCCAACGCTCAAGTCGGGAATCTAAAAAATGCTCAAGCATCATGATTACAACACTCAGTAACAATTATTCAACCGCTCAGGAACAATGATTCAGTTAGTGTAACTGAACCGTAACTGATCAAGAAATCATGAAGTGAAACAACAACCTTTCGATCAGATTCTGTTTGATCAACACCGTTGGATTATACATGCAGAGGCCCTTATGACTTTTCAATGCATAACCTATGATGTGGAGCCTAGAAGCGCTAGCTCCTTCCCCTATATTCTGCTAA
Organism: Picea engelmannii; assembly: GCA_009831015.1. Classification (NCBI taxonomy): domain Eukaryota; kingdom Viridiplantae; phylum Streptophyta; class Pinopsida; order Pinales; family Pinaceae; genus Picea; species Picea engelmannii. Next base: position 310,241 of record ML799272.1, read on the forward strand.
TGTGACCTTGGGCAATGATATCATGTGACCATGCAAATACAGGCACGACCAAAGGTGGTTTGAGACCAAACTATGTTTCACCCCACAATTTACCTCGAGCCTCCACATGTCCTTTATCCAAAAATATGGTTTCAATTGTGGCCCTCTCTTAAGTTTTTAAAGTTCACGCACATTCAATCCCCGCAATGCGACGGGACCGTCGATCTCAAGATCTTGATGGTGCTCCTGAATGAATGATTCAGATCTATTCTCTCAAGTCTGCAGATCAAATCTAGCCTTCCTAAATCAACGACTGTGATTTACTTCATGATCCGAGCTCTGGGAGTTTCAAATATCAAACCCTTCGTTTCTCTATATGCCAATCTTCTGGAGTCGATGATCTGCAGACACCTTTCCATATCAATCAACGGCTCTGCCTCTACTTCGGGAATTTAACCTTTCAACCTGATCAACGGTTATGCTCCCCCTTTCTCGATCAACGTTCAAGATCTCCTTCAGGTCTCAGATTACTGCCCCTCAAAGTATGCAGATTACTGTCATGTGTCCTCTTGGATCGTATGGTTGAGGTTTGTAGAAATTTCAATATAAATTATGTATTGCATGGATTCTCCTGATCTAACAATTATATGCCACTGTTAAATACATAAACACTTCTACTAATATTCTTGCGGAATTTAAAATATGATCGCCAATTGAAATATCAAGAAGAGAGATCAATCACACATGAAAATGATATTTTATTGGTATATGCTTAGTCTTTGCATGTAGAACAGGATTCTTGGAGACACTAACGACACTGGTGTTATCACAGTCAGAAGTGGAATTGGATAAGTATAAGTTATCTTCAAATCTGCAAGAGTTTGTATCATACATAACATCTGAGTAGAGCAAGTAGCAACAACAATGTACTTATCCAGTCTGTAATACCAGGCAAGAGGAGCTTGTTTCAACCCATATAAGGATTTCTTCAGCTTGCAAACAAAGTCAGGGTTATCTGATAGTTGAAAACCTTTTGGTTGTTCCATATAGACTTCTTCTTTCATATCTCCATTTAGAAAATCTGACTTGACATCCATTTGATAGACTTTAAACTTCTTATGACAAGCATACGCAAGAAAAATTATAATATCCTTTAATCTTACTACGGGCGCAAATGTTTCATCAAAATCCAGTCCTTCTATTTGATCATACCCTTTGCAGACCAATACAGCCTTATTTATTACAATATTTCCTTTCTCATTCATTTTATTCTTAAACACCCATTTGGAGCCAATTACATTATTATCTGTAGGTCTAGGAACAATCTCCCAAGTATTGTTCTTCTCAATCTGATCCAGTTCCTCATTCATTGATTTTAACCAATTTACATATTTAATGGCTTCATTAAATTTCTTGGGTTCCACCATGGATATGAAGGCTATATGTGATTGCTCAGTGTCTTTGATTATCCTTATCCTGGTGTGTACACCTTTTTCTTTCTCACCAATTATCTGACTTGCAGGATGATTCTTTTGAGTAATTATGGAGGAAGGATTTGATGTTGTTTGTTGATTTGAGTCTGCCTGATTATTTGTATCTTCATCTAACTTTGATTCTTCTCTTTCTTATTCTTGGACATGTTCATCTTCAACTTCAAATACATCCTTTGTTGGTTATTCAACACTACATACATCTCGTACCAGGATCTCTTCATCAACTTTTATGTCAATACAATCAACCAATTTATGAAGCCTCTTATTATAGCATATGTATCTTTTACTGTTTGTAGCATACCCTAAGAAGATACCTTCATTATCCCTGTCATCATATTTGGCAAGATTTTCATCATTGTTCTTGATATAACACTTACTCCCAAAGACTTTAAAATGCTTGATTGAAGCAGGTCTTCCAAACCATAGTTCATAAGGAGTCTTGTCACTTTGTGGCCCGAGATGAGATTTGTTAAGAATATATACAGATGTATGAATTTATTCTACCCAATACGCCTGAGCAATATTCCTTTCATTCATCATTGATCTTTCCATCTACTGAACTGATCTATTCTATCTCTCAACTACTCCATTTTGTTGTGGAGTCCTTGGAATAGTATACTCTCTTTTAATCCCATGTTTATCACAAAACTCTTTGAAGTCTCTTGAACTAAACTCTCCTTTTCTATCAGACCTTACTGCCTTCAATCTTTTTCCTGTTTGATTCTTAGTCAGATCCTTAAACACTTTGAATTTTTCAAATGCTTCATATTTTTCTTTCAGACAAGCAACACATGTAAGCCTAGAATAATCATCAATAATCAAAATGAAGTAATTTTCTTTTCCTGTACCTTCCTTCCTTGATGGTCCACATAAATCCATATGTACTAACTGAAGAGGTTTCTTTGTTGATGCAAATTTCTTAGATTTAAACTGTGTTAGAGTAAGCTTTCTTGTTTGACAAGGTTGGCATACAAAATCATATGGATTTGATATTTTTGGAAGATCTTTTACTGCCCCACTATTTCTAAGTTTGATTAGATGATCAAAATTTAGGTGTCCAAGTCTCCTATGCCATAACCAACCTTCATCATATTTTCTTAAGTGACATTCTTCTTTTTATTCTTTCAAAACATAGACATTGTTTTATGTTCTTATGCCTTTTGCAATCAACTGTCCTGAATTCACAGATTGCATTTTACAATCTTTAGAAGTGAAAACAAATTTACATCCTCTGTCACAAACTTGAATGACACTAAGAAGATTATGTTTTAGACCATCTATAAACAACACATATTGAGCTTTCCCTTTTCCATTAATTAGACTTACCATTCCTTTACCTTTGATTTTTCCAGGTGCATCATTTCCAAAGGTTACATTTCCTGATTTGCTTTTACTTAGAGACAAAAACTTAATTTTGTCTCCAGTCATGTGTTTGGAACATCCATTATCAATATACCAGGGGTTATTTTGTCTTTGAGCTGAAAGTACTAGACCACATTTTTCACTATCTTTCTTTTTCCATGTGTTGGCATTTCTAGCTAAGGGTTTTATCCTTGGATCTTCTTTTTAATTCTTCAGATGGCAGTTTGCAGCTTTGTGGCTGAAGTTATGAAACTTATAGAATTCGATCTCATTTTTCAATAGGTCAAAGTGATTGGTGCAAGTTTGTCTATTCATTGGTTGTTTAGTTCTATTTTAAAAAGATTGTTTATTTCTTGATCTCCTCAATTGCATGTCTCTAAACTTAATTTGACAATTTGCAATCTTATGACCAAAATTAGAGCAGTAAAAACAGTAACCTCGATCTCATTTTTCAATAGGTCAAAGTGATTGGTGCAACTTTGTCTATTCATTGGTTGTTTATTTCTATTTTGAAAAGACTGTTTATTTCTTGATCTCCTCAGTTGCATGTCTCTAAACTTAATTTGACAATTTGCAATCTTATGACCAAAATTAGAGCAGTAAAAAAAGTAACCATGGAGGAAATTTTGGTACCTGAAGGATGGCCTTCTTCTTGGCATTTGTTTCTCCATCTTCTGATATCTTTGTTTTTTTATCAGGAATCATCTTGTCTTTATTAGCTTTTGGTGGAAGAGTACTCACATGGTCTGATTGTCTGCTGACTTGGAACTTGATCATCTTTATTGGCTCTTTGATTTATGTATGTTTTTTTCTTCAACCACTTACATAGCCTAAACCAATCTTCAACAAAGGAGATCTTTGTTTGCTCAGAATGTGATTTAGTTTTGTTGAGGCTTTAATGCTTGGAATATTTTGGAGATACAATGCTTTAAAATTCTCCATTTCTTTTCTATTTTTACTACCTCTTCTTCCAAGGCTTCACATCTTGCCTTCTTCTCTGATAACTGTTGTTTCAGAATGTCCTATATTTTCTTTGCCTCTTCTAATTCCACTTTTAGCAGGGCAAAGTATTCATAAGGTTTTTTACTGTCTTTCTCAAACTATATCAGCAATTGTTTTTGCTTTTTATTATTAAATCCGAGTCTAGCAATTTCTTCTAGGGCACTGATCAGTTATCCTTCCAAGTCAACCACATATTATTCATCATTAGCATCATTTCATGTGATTTTATTATCATAATACTCTTTGTCCATAAGCATAAATTCATTAAAGTATCTTCACAAGAAGAATTACTATTTGTGTCTCCTGAAGAGTCATCATTGTTTACACATAAACTTTTATTTTTACCAAATATCTTGGATTTGTACTTCTCTTCACCTTCAGATTTTTGGTCCTTCTTCTTGTGTGGACACTTAGAATCAATGTGACCTATCTTTCCAGAGTTAAAACATTTGAAGGGAAACTTTCCTTGGTACTTGCCTGATCCTTTGTTTAGTCTTCTCACAAATTTTGCTTCAATTTCATCGGGCTCAGAATCCTCATTCTTATCTTCTTTAAATGATGCTTCTCTAGAGGTGGGTTTATCTTTTTCTAATCCTCATTTCATAAGCAGTTAGAGTTCCTAGAAGTTGATCGATAGACCAAATCTTAAGATCATTCAATTCTTCTATTGCAGAAACTTTGGGTTAAATCTATTAGGTAGAGACTTAAAATCTTCTGAATTAAAAATTCATCTTCAATCTTCTCACTAAGACCCTTCATGGAATTCACAAGCTCCTCAAATCTTAGGAAATATCTATTAACTATTTCATCCTCATTCATCTTTAGTTGTTCAAATTTTAATCTATATGTCTGAAGTTTGGCATCTTTTACTTTCTCATTTCCTTCATAAATGCTCATGAGTTTATCCCACATCTCTTTGGCAGAATCAAGCTACATTACTTTTACAAATTCAGCTTTAGGAATCCCACTCAAGATAGCATTCATTGCCTTTGCATTGAAGCTAAATTCTAACTTATCATCTTTGGAAGCTAGCACAATAGGTTTTGTATATCCAATCTCTACAACATCCCAAACATTAGCACCTAAAGCCATAATGTATATTTTCATTATAACCTTCCAGAAAGAAAAATTTGTTCCATCAAACATAGGAGGCTTATTGGTTGAAGTTCCTTCATGACTTGTCATGTTTAAGCTTACTGATCTACCTTTAGCTAAAAGGGGCTTTGATACCAATTGTTGGAAATACTAAGACAACTAAGAGGGGGAGGTGAATCAATTGTTACTGTGCTTAAACAATTTTATGCCTATTGAAATACTATTAATGTTCTCCAAGTGATCATCAAGATTATGCAAGTCATGAACAATAGAAATAATAAATATTAATCACACATATGATATACATAGAGACAAATATTCATGAGGAAACCCATAAAGGGAGAAAACCTCTTCTTCTTAGAATGATATGTAGTCTTTTAAGTTTTGTACATCATCAATCTTTGAGCACCAACTCAAAATGAGGCTACAACCTCTTATTTAACAAGCTGGAACTTGTAGAGAGCACCAACCCTTTGGTTTCTCTAGCACCCACTAGAAGGAAGCACCAACTCCCTGAGTGTTCCAGCACCAACTGGATGGAAGCACCAACTTCCAGTCACACAGAAACTAACCTGTATAACAAAGAACAATGGTTCTCCCTTGCACCATCCTACCACCCTGGTTTTTCTGGCTGCAACAATATGGAAGATACAACTCCCTGTGGTCAAGAACCAACTTGAAACTCCGAGGATAAAAATCCTCCCTAGCACCACCCTACCACCCTGAGATATAAATCTTTTCTTGCTGAAATTTATTACAGTGATATAGTATTTATCAATGGCTTACCAGTCTCATCACTATTCTTCTATGCTAGTTTTCTCTGCCTGCATCAGTGTCTTCCTGCTCGCATCTTCTTGCACTTAAGTTCTCGTACAGTCTGTTGTTTTCACCATTCCTTCTTTGTCCAGCTTATGTTCTGCATCTCTGCATTTTCTCCCTCGGTTCATGTTGTGATCTTCATTGCTTACAATTCGACTACTTTTTACAGAGAAACAACAACCTCTCTTTGTCATGACATTTTTCTTTTATTCCTTCTCTCATTATCCATTACGCTCTGCATCTCCAATGCTCAAGTTGGGAATCTAAAAAAATATCAAGCATCATGATTCCAATGCTCAGAAACAATGATTCAACCTCTTAGGAACAATGATTCAGTTAGTTTAATTGAATCGTAACTGATAAAAAATCATGAAGTGAAACAACAACCCTTCAATTAGATTCTGTTTGATCAACGCTTTTGGATTATACACGCAGAGGACCTCATGACTTTTCAATGCGTAACCTTCGATGTGGAGCCTAATAGCACTAGATCCTTACCCTATCTTCCGCTTATGTGACCCTGGGCGATGATATCATGTGACCATGCGAATGCGGACATGACCAAAGGTGGTTTGAGATCAAACTATGTTTCTCCCCACAATTTACCTCAAGCCTCCATGTGTCCTTTCTCCAAAACCGTGGTTTGAATTGTGGCCCGCCCTTAACTTTTTAAAGTCCGTGCACCTTCAATCCTCGCAATGTGACGGGACCGTCGATCTCACAATCTTGACGATGCTCCTGAACAGACGGTTCAGATCTATCCTCTCAAGTTTGCGGATCAGATCTAGCCTTCCTAAATCAATGACTGTGATTTACTTCGTGATCCGAGCTCTAGGAGTTTCAAATCTCAAACCCTTCTTTTCTCCGTACGCCAATCTTCCGGAGTCGATGATCTCTGGACACCTATCCTTCTCAATCGACGGCTCTGCCTCTACTTTAGGAATTTGACCTTTCAACCTAATCAATGGTTCTACGGCCCCTTTCTCAATCAACAGTCGAGATATCCTTTAGGTCTCCAGGCTTCTGAAATATCAAGTCTCAAACTTTTCTTCCCCTTGAAGTATGTGGATTACTGTCACATGTCCTCTTAGATCAGAGGATTGATGCTTACTTCTGGTCTTTACCCGGAGTCCACAAGATTGCACCACATCTTTTCTGGATCAAACAACCTAGATTTACTTCGAATGATCTAACGCTTGAGATCTTCTTCGGAAGATTTGACGAATGAGATCTACTTCGGATGATTCGACGATCGAGAATTTATTTCGGCTTTCCGGGTCTCTAGGCTTCTGGAATTTCAAAGCTCAAACTAACGCTCTGGATCAGACGACCCAGATTCACTTTGGGCGACCTAATGCTTGAGATATTCTTCAAATGATCTGACGATTGAGATCTACTTCGGATGATCCGGTGGTCGAGAATGTGTTTCGTCTTTCTAGATCTCCGGGCTTCGAGAATTTCAAAACTCAAACCGACGCTCTGGATTAGACGACCCAGATTCACTTCAGATGATCTGACGCTTGAGATTTACTCCAAACGATCTGACGATTGAGATCTATTTCGGATGATCTGACGATCGAGATTTACTTCGGCTCTCCGACTCTCTGGGCTTTGAGAGTTTCACATCTCAACTGAAAACTCTCGAAGTTATTTCTCCAGAATTCATGATCCATCACCATGTATCCCTCTGGATCTAACCGTTGAAATTTACTCCTACTCTCCGTGCTTCGAGAATTTCAATTCTCGACTGGAAATTCTTGAAGTGAGATTTCTCTGGAATCTCAGATGAACTAATACGTACTCCCCCGATGATCAACGAACCCGATTCTCCTCTTGGTGATGAACGGTCTCAAATTGCTTCAGCTATTTCATCTCCTTTTGATCCACGAACTTTTGGAGTTATGGATCTTATGCTACCTGTCCTCCTTGATGATGGACGGTCCCAAACTACTTCAAGACTTTAGAACTTTGGTAAGTCCTCTCTCCTTCGTGCGCAAAACATTAAGGCTCGTGCACCTTGTTTCGATCAGATGACTTTTGGTCCTCTATGTTGTGATCCAACGATCATTGTCGCCCTCTCTCCTGAGATTTTGATCTCCCTGGCTTAGAAGGTTTTCTAAGTGTTCAAAGGTCTCAACCTTTGCTCCTCCTGTGAGTCTGTCTCTTAGACCTCGTCTGCACTTCTGGAAAGTGCTATCTCTTCTGAGATTTCTCATCTTCGTCGTTGTTGTTCTTTCCATCAATGACAAGCACACTCTTCCTCTAAACATGCCAACATAATATGGATTATAAAGACATCAAGGAAACTAGATAGGCTTTGAAAAGGCATGGTAATTCAATCAAAGCTTAGGAAAACACTTTACAGTCTCTCTCCAATCAATTTTTTACTAAAACTCATAGCTCCAATCTTAAATTGGATGTCATCATGGGTATGCTCCAACAAAGAAAGAACATATCCTCTTTGGAACATGAAATTCATGGGTTGCATGGGCTCTTGGTCTCATTGTCGGCATAAAATTTTGGTTAAATGAGCACAATGGCTCTATCAATCATTCAACCCTCTCCTTAGCTAGAATTGGAAAATGGATGTTCAAAGTCCAGAGGCTCAATTGGATGGAGATGCGTCAATGCGGGAATCTCCTGGAGATAAGAAAGCAACAACATCTAAAGTAGCGAACAATCACTTCACCCTCTAATGTAGTTTCATATATGTATTTTGAAATCTATAGACTTCTAGGTCATTTCTGTCAAATTTACATTGTTCAAAACTTCTAAACATTGTTATTTTAGAAGCTTTCCATAATTAATAATCTTAAAGATAGTCAAAAACTTCTTTTGATAAGAAAATCTTAAACTAGAAGCCAGTTTTTTTTATGTCATATTTGTTGCGGTTTGAGTCTGCAATGTTTTATTAATACAAATTCCATATTTTAATTATAAAATTTAACATCCATTTTAAATTCCAATTTCTAATTAACCTTTATCATAAATTCCAACTTATAGCCTAGGCTTTGCCCATTTATGTCATATCTCTAAAACAAAAACAAATTACATGGCACTTACGTGATCATTACGTGTAACATAACAAGTAAGCCATAACTTTTGTCACAAAGTTAAATGGTACTTGTGTGATCGTGACATGTACCTTAGTCAAGTAAGCCCAATATTTAAATGGCATATAGTTTTAAATGTAATACATGCTGATCGNTGATCATTACGTGTAACATAACAAGTAAGCCATAACTTTTGTCACAAAGTTAAATGGTACTTGTGTGATCGTGACATGTACCTTAGTCAAGTAAGCCCAATATTTAAATGGCATATAGTTTTAAATGTAATACATGCTGATCGGGTAGGAAATACACTCCATTTTAGGGGGAAAAAATAATTGAATTTGGTCCAAATTTCAGGGTATTTGGATTTTGGTACACCCAAATTTTATGTGTTTGTTAAAAAACAATCGAGAATTTTGTCCACGAAGGCATGGGTAAATCGGGGATTTGCATTGAACATAACATTTTATATCAAGGTATTTGCCAATTCAGCTACGTCCAAAAACTTTGTTATATTTCAATTTAATGAAAAATTATAAAATTTATTTCTATTTCAAATTAATTTAAATACTATTTTCATTAAAATATCAAATAATTTCAAATTAAAAAAAATGACTTTAAATCACTATATTAAAAAAAATGACTTTTTAAATTACTATATTAAAAAAAAATCGAAGTAAAAAATTAACTTTTTAAATTACTATATTAAAAAAAAAGCTTTTTTAAATCGCATTTTCAATTAGATATAATTGATCAAAATGACTGTATGCTTAATTATAGCTAATTCAAAGATCATGCATTTTGTGTTTTGATGGAGCGTGAATGAAAACCGTGAACAGCATTCAGCATGAAAGCCAGAGATTCCACCATGAATATTTCCGAAGCTAATTCAAAGATCATGCATTTTGTGTTTTGATGGAGCGTGAGTGAAAACCTTGAACAGCATTCAGCATGAAAGCCAGAGATTCCACCATGAATATTTCCAAGGCTAAGAGCGCTTATTAGAATTAAGAAACCTGAGATATAAATAGAGCGCTTATTAGAAATTAAGAAGCCTGAGATATAAATAGAGCGCTTATTAGAAATTAAGAACCCTGAGATATAAATACTGATTCTAAATCGATGAACATAATCCTGAAAAAACGGAAGAATATGGAGATACTTTAGTTATGTAGATACCATCTCTACAGAATAATCTCGCAGCCTTTCAAAGGAATGAAATCTCCTTCTCGGTCAAATTATCAGTACATCAAAACTTTTAACATCTGTGCTACAGAAAGTAAGATTTGAAGTTCAAGTGTAGCCTGTAAAAGCAGTAAAAGCATTTAAAGAAGAACGGATAACTAGAAATTAAATTAATTCAAGCTTATGACAATCAAATTAACAAATTAACAGGTATATGCATTTGTTGTATTTGCTAATGCTGAAACATAAATATTACATAAGACAATTAATAGAAATGCAGATAATAAAACACAGTAATTTATGGTTCACCCATTATAAAACATATGTATCAGTTGTTTTATTATCAAGGAAATTACAGCAAATTCACATACATCTCACTCTCACAGTTTCTATGGGCATATATCAATTTATAGCAATATACATTAAAAACTTATTAAATGTAAACTCATTTAATACTTTATACTTTAACTCGGTAATATTGATTACAACCAATACTGAATTATAGGATCATTAAGACAAGGCCCACGCTGGATGCAGCAAATAGGGTAACAAACAGGCTTTAAAAAGGATGACCTCACACGCGATTGACCATAGGGAGATCGAGGGATTTAAAAAAAAAGATTTCCACACTTAATGTGACTGTTTTCCCGTTTAATATCCTATAGTTGCATATCCAAATACAGATGCAGAGGTAACAGAAGCAAAGGATTCCAATTCATGGAAGAATTCGTTATCACTTTTCCAACAGCATTGAGAGATGAAAACAGCATTGAGAGATGAAAAATTGCGTATCTCAATGACAGAGGAGAGGTAAAGAGAGAGGAAATCAAAAGCTATCAGTACAGGTTTGTTTTAATCTGAGAAGCTACCTGAATAGATCTATCCAATTTCTTAATCCTGGATCTTGGATCAAATAAGCATCCGGATCTAATAAACATCCAGAATAATCCAAAGAAATATAAACTTAATTGTTTTGTACTTTAAAGATCCAAGCACGTAACATATCTACTAGCAATTCCCGGTGGATTAAACATTCGTGTTCATGAATTCCAGGATTAGTAGAGACGGGCCTTTACTGCACCGCCTGGCCAGATCAAAGATTGCGGAGATCAGCTCTCACATAAAATTTTAAGAGCAGATTTAATCAGACCAGCCAATAATCGAAGATATTTAAAACTACAGATTACGTGCAGATACCTCGTCCGAGTGCCTGAAATAGGGTTATATTATGTATCTGGAAACTGAAGTACCAAGTTGGATCACAGCAGAAGCAATAAAATTGAATCCCTTTAATAATTTCCCATGGCTTTCTTGAGCTTCTTATGCGGATCTGTTAGCGGTGCGATCCGCCGCCAACACTCCCGATCGGGAAGTTCAAGAAAGCCGTGGAAAAATATGACAGCATTCTCCGGTTTAGCATACTGATAAATAAATAATCTTCCCCAATTCTTGATCGCCGTAATGGCCCAAAGCTTCTCCAATTCTTCAACTGCGCCCGAAAAGACGTCATCAGGCGGGACCGAGGGCTCGTCTCTCTTTCCTTATGCAGAAGGAGGGCCGTCCATCGTAGATCTTTATCTTCTGTGGTCTTTACACTATCTCCTGCTGTGTAATCGCCATTATTATCACCACAGATGACTCATATCACCACGAAATTTTCGCAAGTAATTACTGGCTTGGACGCCCATCCATTCCGACACCTTCTTCCTGGAAAACTGCACAAGAAACAGGAGATGGCCATCAGGATTATGGTGAACTTGGACGGGGTTGGACGGGGTTCTGAGCAGCTCGTGAGACTGGTCGTGCTCAGCTGGACCCAACATTGGATGCAACCAGGTTCACTCATACGAAAAGTGAAAGTCCCGTCGCTATTAAACCTAATAATATTTAAAACCCATCTGCTCGAACTTGTGGTGTACTCATAAGATATATTATTGGTAAAGAAAAATTCTACCAATAATTAAATCGTAAATCACCAGACAAAGCACTGGACAAAATGATTGACTTTATAATAATGGAGCGCAGCAGTTCCTCCAACAATAGTCCAAAATAGAATGATTCTCCGACTGTAGCAAAGTTAAATAACATTTACATGGCGACGACTCACGAGTCACATCCAAATTCAGTGATTCAACTTTAATTTGAGAGTGAACAATAAGCACCCGATTACATCGTCAAATTTAAATTAATTTTATATTTGTGTAACTGAGTTTACAAAGCATTAAATGTTCTGTGGAGGAGTGGAGTGCTCATTATTTCTCTAATTTAATCTTTTTTATTTAATAGTTTTTGGAAGGTGGTTTTATGTATGGTAATGTGACTATTAATTATTTAAATGCTTCTATTATATTGTGTTAAAAACTTAATAGTTCTACTTTTTCATAGAATGAGTGAAATATTAAGGTATTTAAGTTACAATTATTTCAGGGTATCTTTTAGTGTCGCTAATAAGGTTTTCACATTATGTTTGTTTTTTCGTGTAACTGTTTTTTTTTTTTAATTTGGTTTACTGTTTTTTAAAATTTGGTTTACATGAATATATATGAATAAATTGAGCACATCATTGAAGCTAAAAGAAATAAATATCTAAAATAGAGGTTTATACCCGTGTCATGGTATGTACCTCATCATCCCTTAGGATGGTTTTCCTTTTTTTTTTAATTGTACATTTATGTCTATTCCACTTGCTTGTCTTGGAATTGTGTTAATGGTTCTTGCAACACACCTTCTTCCATGTCTTCAATAGTGTTCACTTCCTTGTTGTTTCAATAGAATTTTTAGACTATCGAGATTTTTAGGACTTCATCCTCTTTCCCTACCATGTCATCTTTGTTGGCTTGGCCCTTTTTGCAAGTGGTTGTTCATTATGGAAAGGGTTTTTGAGAGGAGAGGCCTTGTATCTATCACCCTTACTAGTTGAGGTGTTACTTTTTATGTTTTCATGGAATCAAAAGGTCATTGATTCATCAACGAAATTCAATCATTGTAACTTTGTAATGAAGGCGGAGTACTCAAATCTTATGTTTTCCCTCTTATTCTAGTGCCTTATTAGAAGAAGGAGATTTCTTTCTTATTTTGTATCCTTGCTCTCTTTTTCTCCTTGATGCATTGGACAAATGCATCAGGTGTAAGGAGCCCATTGAATTGTTTTATTTTCCATGATGTCTTGGTATTTCTATTGATTAGATGGGGTTCCTTCATCAACACATCCCACAACGTGGGTTTTTTCTATGTTTTTTTGTTATGGTCAACTTTTGGTTCTTGATACAATGGGAAACATTATGTCGCGTTTCAAAGTAATTCTTACATCAAAAGAAAACCTACTCATATCAAGAGGTTAGGTCTAAGTGTTGTCTTTGTCTACAAGGTTGATATTTCAAGAATCCCATGTTGAAATCAATGTTAGCGTAAATGCCAACATAAGTAGTGATATGCTTTCACTACATTTCAACACTTCTAAAGTGGATTTTTCTTAAGGAAATTCCTATACCCTACAATGAATCAAAATCCAATAAATGCAATGGGAGGTTAGGCATTCTTAGCGAGACTAATAACGAAGTATCTGAGACACATAATTTTCATAATGAGGAAAATAGAATTAGATTATTAATGTGAGGCCTATGGCTGGAATCAACGTCACATGTGAAGAAGAGAATCTAAATAAGCTCATCATTCTTATCTCTTAAGATAACTTTAATATGGACATCTTAAGTGCTGAAGTAGAATAATGTGAGAGTAAACATATTCTTATAATTAATAATCTTAGGAAAAAGTAAGCCTAGAATTACATTAGAATCACGATGTTTAATAATCCCCCTTTGAATTGTAAATACATTTGAATAAATATGAAGCTCATTTATGAAATTAGTAAATTTTATTATGACATTGGTTTGATGATTCCCTATGTCATGAATGTCCCAATGTAATCATACTTGGTGTTGACAAGTTTATTTTTGGAATAAACAAATGGATTTATAATGAGTTTTATTTTTAACTGGTTAGCAATAATAAAGAAGTAGCTTCCTTTCAAAGAAATCCAAGATCATGTAAAACCTTGCATAACTAGACAATTTTACATGTTGTTTCTCATGCTAAAATGTGTTTTCTTCTGCTAAAAATTTTGCAACTATACTATGTGTTTTACAACTCCATGAAATCATTGTTAATCACATATGAATTAATAAGGAAAAGAGAATTGTGTTGTTGTTGTGAGGGATAGGCGTTGAATCAACCTTGCATGTGAAGAAGAGTGTTTAATTAATCTTTTCATTCTTATCTCCTAAGATAAATTTAATATGAAAATTTTATCACATAAACACATGAGTATGAAAAGTGTCCACGCAGAGTAACACTAAAATAAATTTAATCTTTTCATTAATAGTATTAGTAAAACTAAATCATGTAAGTTCTTTAAAATGATATGGTTTACACAGATTGGAGCGGTCGAGTGGGAGTATGATGTACAATCAAATTTGGATTGTCATGGCTTCATACATAATCTTTCTCTATGGAAAAAGTGAGGACCAAAGTTGATGATTCAATTCTCATCTTCTGTTAGGTCAAATCTCACCATGATTAATCCTTTTGTGAAAGAGAAGAAAAGGCCTGCATCTTTTATTTCTAATTTCCAAGTTGTTCTCATCCATTAGTGCAAGTCTGTTAGGTTTATTCATAGCCCATAAACCTACAAATGAGTCCATTTTGTTTTAAAAACTTTGATTTCTCTACTTTATCTTTAGTCACTACTATGGATGGGGCCACTTATTAAATAACTATTTGAACTCTAGGTAGATATGAGGACATCACTATTCGACATTAACCAAGGACCATATCATTGAAAGAACAACTTCTTGGGACTGTGGAAGATGGGGGTGAAGAGATGGAATGGATGGAAGGTGGAAATGAGCAAACAACTTGATAAAGTGTTTTTGGAATGGTTTGGAAGGCCCAAGGATGGGGATGTTGATGATCCTACAATCGAGAAAGGGGAGATTTGTCCTATAGAAGAGAAGTATGGAAGCTTTTCCTAGCTAGAAAATGGTAGTGTAAGAGGAGTTGAGTTGTGTGAGATCACTAAGTTTAGTCGTTGTTGCATAGAGGAAGTAAACAATGAGGGATCTATCGAAGATGATACATGTGGGGGAGAAACAAAATGTTATGAGGGTTGAGTAGAGCACAATATAATCCTTGACATACGGAGGAGGAGAGTTCTAACTAGGTGATAAAAGGGCCATCAAAAGGAGAGGATTATGATAAGGTAATCTTTATAAATATGTTTATAATATTTAAACATATTATTTTATCGACTCAAATTTGTATATAATAATAATAATCATAATGTAATTTTAAGGTCACCTCCAAGTCAAACACCAAATTGGTGTATGAGATCCCCTTGTTTGTGGGACAAGGGGGGTCAACGAATTTGAGTAGTAAATTCTACGAAGGTATACATACCTTACCCCTCTATAGATTTGAACTTGTGACCTCTTAAGAAGAAACACATTTTCTTAACCATTAGTCCCACTCACGTTGTATATTACAAATAAGGAAATCTCATACACCAATTTGATGTGTAGCTTGGCCATGTCCTTAAAACTAGATTATTATTGGGTAAATTCATGGAGGTGGGTAACACTTTCGTGACAATCTGATCTCCAAAATTCCGAAAGATAGTTTTTCGGCCAAACAAATATTTTCTTTCAGCCGAAAGATATTTTTTTCGGACGAAATATTTTTCGGGCGAACACTTGAACGTCAAATCGAAAGGTACAGTGATGATGCCCTCAACTTTCATGTAGAATTTTAGTCAGACTGATTTTTTTCATCCAATAATATATTTTCGGCCGAAAGATACTCTGGCCGAAAAGATATTTCGATCGAAATAATATTTCGTTCGTAAACCTCTTTCATTCGAAATATTTTTTCGGCCAAAATCTCTTTTCGACCGAAAAGATCTTTCGGCCAAAAAATAGTTTATATATTCACCGCACGTCATGAATGTTACATTTTTTTAGCTCTTGGCGATTGTGAGAGTGTCACTGAGTGATCTCTTGGTGACTATGAGAACCTCTTGGCGCAAACGTTGTGTTGGCAGGCAGTCCTGTGGGCGGTCGAGAGGTCGTGTTGGCAGGTGGTCTTGCGAGCGGTCGGAGGTAAGGTTTTTAACTTCAGTTTTAATTTTAATTTTAAATTGTGTAATTTTAAATTATAATTTTTATTGATTATTGCATTTTGTAGTTTTAAATTTTAATTTTAAATTATAATTCATAGTCTCGTGGAAAAAAGGGTCATTTATCTATCCAGTATAAAGTGGAAAACCAAACCAACCAACCCCGCGGCCAAGTCACTGTAAAAACGATGACTGCTACTACCAAGAAAAACATAGTAGACCACTTGTGTTTCAACCATCGGGAAAATAATCCTCCTATTCCAACTGCCGGTAAAATAATCTATGTCGACACATAGGGGACTGTCAAGCTTGGAATTTTTTTAAACGCCAAACAATATTGAATAACACTCATCTCAATTTCTAAATAACCAAAACAATAGATTTAGGAAATCGATAAGCATCAACATAAAACCTGTGTATTTTTTTATAATATGATTCTAGGAAAGTCAAAACTCAAGACCATTCCAAGAACAAACTAAAATTTGTGTATTGTTTTTTATAATATGATTCTATTAAAGTCAAAACTCAGAGAACCTTTTTATCAAAAAATTTCTTAAATATATTTTTCCAACTTTTCAGGGGAGTTGGTGGTCCTTTACCAAACCATTTATATTTTTATTAAATTCACATTAACCATTTATATTTTTATTAAATTAACATATTATTTATTTAATATTGGGTCGTCCAAACATTTTAAGAAAAGATTTTTTCTGGTGATATTTTCCGGGAACATTTGCCTCAAATATGGCTTCTATATAATGCGCCTCAAACATTTTTCAACATGCTCAATCCATTTATGCATTCAGAAATGGATTTAAAACAATAAAAAATAGTGATTAGCTGCAAATTTCTATCACGACATTTCGACCAAAAAATTCATTTCATAGAATAATTAGACAAAGCCTTTAATATTAAGTATTTTTTTATACATATATAAGTAAATTTATTTAATATTTGACAGATAAAAATACCTTGCGCTACAAGACACAACAACTGCTAATGCCATGAAAAACGCAACCGTAAAAATGAATGTGCTCGCCATTTTGCAGACTTTAATCCCTTCCTTGCTTAAATAATAATAAGAAATCATGACCAACGAACTAAATAGATTTAATACTCCATACTCATTGTTCTCTCCCCCCCTCCCCTTCCTCAACCGAACTTAAGCAACTTCATACTAAGAGTTAGTTTCACACATCCCCTCCCTCATAAGGGCATGCATAACTCCCCACCGAGCCATACTATTTATCAGCCCCAGGCAATCAGGCAACGAGTCAATCAAAATCATAGCGATTTACGGTAAGCCAATAGCCAGTGTCTTATCATCACATTGTCAGAGTTTCCTTCCTTCCCCTCTTCCCTACCATTTTGCAAACTCTGTTGTTCTGAAGTGAGAATGGGAAGAATAATAATACATTTTAGTCTTGCCAGCCTGCCACAGATAAGGTGTTCCTTGTTAGATACAAGTTTTCTCATACCAATGATGTTGAAGATGCTCTTTTATATCGCGTTATTTGAAAATACATGTTTACATTCTAGTTTGACTTTGCAGATGTCAATCAATATCTAATACTATAATCGATCTCATATTTTTAAAATTAAAATATTTTCTCCTTAATGTAACACCCTGTTTCCCCCAGTCTGTAAAAATAACTATATTGGCCAAGAACTATGGCAAACTCAAAGACGTGAATGTTTGATTTGACGGACATTTTTATGAAAGGTTGATGAATGTAAATTATGTTATGAATATGTGTTGCATGGTTTTTGAGAGGGGGATGTGCTAAAAGAGACCACGATGGCTAATGAGAGGTGGTGGAAGGGACCTAGAATGGTTTCGTTAACTTCCACCGAGACAGTACCGTACTGGTTTTACTTGCTCAAAGACCAAAGAAACTCTCTGACCCCGGAATGGATTTCCCGTCAGATTGGTAGGTGGGGAGGCTCCTCAAGAGTTAATGAGGGGATGGGGGTGAACCGCCCATCCGTAACAGATCCCAAACTTGACCGTGGATGGGGAAATTCATGCTAAACACAATCTTGCAGAGAAAAGGCAAGAGAGGAAGTGTGGTAAAGGGGGGGGAGAGAGAACACACATGACAAGGGATCGCGAGGAAGAACTGGAGAAACTCTGGAAACACAGGGAGTTATGAACAGAGGAGAAGGAGATTAACCTTCGTCCTTGACTTCTGTTGAGTTGGAAGTAGAAAATTGAACCTCAAGCATCGTGGTCTAGCTCGGGGGTGGCTAGTGGTAAATCCATTTGGAGTCACTGAGCCTATAGTTGGGCGGAAACGAGCACCCCTTTCAGTAGTCGTTTCACACCTAGTGTTTTCTAATAAGTGTTATGTCTTGTATTTTTGAATTGAATGCATGCTCATGTTTATACACTCATAAATGGTTTATGTATGGAAGTGTTTGCTTGTTTTTTGATTTGGAGACAAGGGATACATGCTTATACTTATATGAACATAATCGATCTATGTACATAATGAGTAGGTTCATAATACGAGTCCGTTCCCTTGAGAATTGTCTTATCTACTTGGCTCGCGCTATGCCCTGGTTTAATTTCCTGAAGGAATTTCTTTCAGGAAGTTTCCTCGCACTTCAAGGTCAGAGTGAGTCCCTCAAAAGGACTACCATGATAGTAAACCCACGAGTTTACTTTACCCTTACCACCGAATTTATAGCTCGGCAAAATAGGAAGACTTTTACTCAGGTCACTAAGCCTAGGGATAATTTACCCAAGAACCCTCTGATAGATCTGTCGGAGCTCTATTGTTCGTCGACCTTAACCTTGGCATAGGCAGGAGGGTGGACTTGGCAACGTCCTAAAAGTCCTGCAGTATTCAGAACCGTTCATCGGCATTTCGGCGTTTCGACATCCAAGAAACCAAAGGGAAAGACCCTTCGTCGTTGTAAGTCGCGAAGTCCCGGTATGCGAAACTCTGAATTAGCTTAGTCAAAGGACTTGACTCTCGGGCATCGTTGCGTCGCGAATCGCGAAAGTCACCTCTTGGCTTGGCCCAGGGGCATAACCCATGATCACATGGAAGTGAATCCCACGCTTGATGCTTGAGTTGTACACGACAGGTTTTCAATGAAAGAACCGATGGATTGGTTTAGTGAAGGTTGTGACAGGAAGAGCTATCCTACGCTAGGACCTCATAGGAACTCGGGGATTCCTTCCCTCGAGAAAAAGGAGAAAAAGGCAAAAAATCTATTAGGTCGTAGTGGTTATGTTACACTTGAGTTTGTTGAATACCAGCTAAATCCAAAAATAGTGATATGCTCTTGTAATGTAAGAATATACTATGCCATGTCTAGACAAATTAGTTCCATCTTGAGTTTGAGTGAAAGTGCAGTCCAGATTTTTCCCCATGGACTGTGACTTCACCGTGGGTGCCCAGCCAAATCCGTCAATCAAATTCTAAGATGGGGACTACTAGTTAGTGAAACCTGTATTTAATTCTGAGATGGGGACTACTATATAGTGAAACCTGTATCAAATTCTGAGTTGGGGACTACTAGTTAGTGAAACCTGTTATTTAATTCCGAGCTAGGGACTAATAGATAATGAAACCTGTATTTAATTTTGAAGAGTACTCTTGCTACATAAAATAAAACAACAAGATATCATTTGTAGATTCTATTTGAGGATGGAAAAATATATTTTAGATTACACAGATTCTTTAGATTGCAGATTCTATAGATTACACAGTATATTTTTAGATTCTGGATTGATAGATTCTATAGATTACACAATATATTTTTATATTTATGTTAGTGTTAGATTTGTTAATTAGTATTAATTTCTTTTATTTATATTTATGTTTATTTTAAATTTGTTAATTAGTATTTAGATTTCATATTTGTTATGTGCCCATGTGCATATTATATTTCTTGTAAATATAATACAAATAAATCTATTTTTCCATTTCTTTTTCTTTAAATATAAATGTGTTCTTATATATATATATATATATATATGGTCAATTAAATTTCTAAATATACAAAATCATTTGATAATTTAGTGCCCAACAAATATACATATTCATTTGATCATTTGAGTGTCGAACAAATATACATATAGATGTTGTACATTACTGTCTATCTTATAATTTGTAATGAAATATTTGTGAAATATACATATAATGGAAAAAATTTAAAACACACACACACACACATATATATATTTAAAAAATGAATAGGAAGACAATTTAAAAATTACATGTTTATATGTTCAAATTATAGAAATGGAAAGAATGGTTGTGTGTTTCTTATGGTTCATGAATTATTGCAAGTCGCTTAATGTGTATTTTATGATGCGTGAGTATGTTTTCCTATTTGTGTTGTTTATAGTAAGTCCCTTGGATGTAGCACTTAAGTGTGTTTCTTAAATGTGTCGCTTATGTGTGATTCCTAAATGTGTTTCATATGGTGCAATGGTTATGTGTGTCTCTTATTTATGTATTTTATAGTGTATAAGTAGTTCAAACCCAACCCACACACTTACAACCTACAATGAACTATGCACACAAAAAGCTTTAATACACTTAACACACTTACGAGAAAAAGTAAATTATTAATGGCAATTATGTGTGCCATGAGGTTTGGTCCTTTCCTATATATCATAGAGAAATATTTTCAATCAAGTATTGTGTAATTTAATAAAATTTTAGAGTGAAATTTATGATCCTATAAACCGATATGGTATTTCAACTATTTAAACTGTATTATAATAAAAATCACAATTATCTTATCACTTACCAATTAAATAATAAATAATTATTAAATATTTATATAATTAACATCTATTATAAATTCTAGAATGACTTACCAATTAAATAATAAATAATTATTAAATATTTATATAATTAACATCTATTATAAATTCTAGAGTGGCAAGTGCGTGAGGAGTTATCTATAGCCCTATAGGAACAATAGTTAAATCTTAAACTTGGAGTCTCGTTTTTGCTTGCAATAATATGGCTAAAAACTTTTCATTCTTGCAAAATGTACACAAAAATTTTAAGGCATCCAAACTCATGGTGGTTGGGGACTCCAACTTATTAGTTCAATATTTGATTTCTATAGAATTTAAGATTGGCATCAATAATTAAAATAATCAAACAAGTAAAGGTCTCATTCATAAAACTCCATTTCTACCACGCACTGAGAGAATAACTTTGTGCGAGATTATCAAGAAAACTTAACCACTAAAAACAAAATGGAGGTTGGGGTTCTAATTATCAATGATAAACATCATAAAAAAATTGATCCCATGAATTTGACTTTAAAGGTCAACGAAGCTTCAAATCATTCAGACACATGAAAAATTGCATAGCATGACACTCCCACAAAGAAAGCTTTAAAAGTCCACGAAGCTTCAAATCATTCAGACACATGAAAAATTGCATAGCATGACACTCCCACAAAGAAAGCTTTGTGGGATGAGACACCACCACCCCCATCACATGATTCACTTCTCTACCATGAAACTTAATGAATTCTCTCACCTTAGTCGGCATAAGCATGGTGGAAAAATGATTTGCAAGGTCATTTATGGGCTCTCGCTCATATGGATTAATTTTAGTTGGAGGGGCATTTGATCGATAAACTTTAGTGTGTCGTTGAATCTTACAAATTTCCTATATGAACTTTGGAAGAACTCTCTAGTCCTCCAACCTATTTGTTTAGTGGTCCCTCCCAAGACCTAGTCCTCCAACCTATTTGTTTAGTGGTCCCTCCCAAGACCTTTGTGCATCATTCCCATCGGTTTGATGGTAATTTCTCTGCTTCAGATAATCATCAACTAGATTTTGGAGTGTTTGGTTTCGAATTGGGCCATTTCGGTTGTTGTTAACCAAGTCTCAGAAAGAATTTGGGTGTTGTTATTCTATTGACACCTGGGTCAATTTCCTCATTGTTTGAAAGACCCCTGCACGTTTGGTATCACTTGCTTTGGCATATGGATTATAAAGAGCTCAAGGAAATCAAGCAGGTTCTGAAAACACATGAGGATTCAATAAGAGCTTAGGATAACACTTTAAAGTATCTCTCCAATCAACTTTTGACTCAGACTCAAAGCCTCCAATCTCAAATTGGATGCTATCATGGGCATACTCCTTCAGCAGAAAAGGCGCATAAATTGGATGCTATCATGGGCATACTCCTTCCGCAGAAAAGGCACATATCCTATCTGGAACATGAACTTCATGGGTTGCATGGGCTCTTGGTTTGACTGTCGGTAGAAAATTTTGATGACACTAGTACAATGGCCTAATAAGTCATTCAACCCTCTCCTCAACTAGAATTGGAAATGCAAGAGAGGCTCAATTGGACGAACATGCCTAAATGTGAGAATCTCCTCTCCTCAACTAGAATTGGAAATGCAAGAGAGGCTCAATTGGACGAACATGCCTCAATGTGAGAATCTCCTCGAAATAAAGAATCGAAATAAAGAAGCAACAACAAGTGGCAAGATAGTCACTTATGGTCACTTCACCCTGTAATCTAGTTTCATATACGTATTTTAAAATCTCTATGCTTCTAAAAGACATTTTTGTTGAATTTACAAGGTTCAAAACTTGAGAACATTGTAATTTTAGAAACTTCCCATAACGGATAGTCGAATAGTCTTAAAAAAAAATTATAAACAAAAATGAAACTAAAAGTCAACTTTTATATAATACTTGCTACGAAATGAGACTCCAACATTTTATTAATATAAATTCCCCAACATTCAAAATGAGACACATTAAGAGACCTGCAACATCTGGCCTAGGTTTTGTTCATTTATGTCATATTTTTAAATTTAAACAAATTAATAATAATAATAATAATCTTTTTTTAAGGTCACGGCCAAGCCAACACACCAAATTGGTATATGAGACCCCCTTAATTGTGGGACAAGGGACCCCCCTCCGCCCAACGATTTGACTGATAAAGTCTACGAAGATATACATACCCCTCTGGTATAAGCCATCAATACGTGTAAAATAACCAAGCCATAAATTATGTCGTATCTAGAAGCAAAAAGTTAAATCGTACCTTAGTCAAGTAAGCCCCAGATTTAAATGGCATATAGTTTATACACTACATTTTTGGGAAACAAATAATTGAATTTCGTCCAAATTTCAAGGTATTTGGAGTTTGGTATGGTCCAAATTCTGTGGTCGAATTTTTTTTTTTTGAGAATTTTGTTTCATTTTAAATTAATTTAAATATTCAAAATATATAAATTCCAAATTAACCAAATTTTTTTATCTTTGAATCACTATATTCTCAAAAAGGTAAAAAAAACTTTAAAAATAAAAATAACATACTCCACTTTAAATAGCATTTTCATTTAGATATCATTTATCAAAATGAGTATATACCTAATTATATCAAAAAAAATATAGATTATGTTATCTTCAATATTCAAAGATCATTCTTTTTGTTTTTTAATGGAGCGTGAGTGGAAACCTTCAACATTATAGAGTTAGAGGCGTTCAACATGAAACCGGGAGATTCCACCATGAATAATTCCAATTTCCAAAGCTAAGGGCGCTTATTAGAAATTAATAAGCCTGAGATGTAAATACTGATTCTGAATCGGTTAACACAATCCTGAAAAACATGAAGAATATAGAGATACTTTCGTTATGTAGATACCATGTCGACAGAATAATCTCACAGCTTTTCAAATGAATGAAATGTCCTTCTGGGCAAAATTATCAGTACCTCTTGACTTTGTACATCTGTGCTACCGAGAGAAAGATTTGAAGTTCAAGTGTAGCCTGTAAAAGCATTTAAAGAAGAGCGGATAGCTAAAAGTTAAATTAATTCAAGCTTATGACAAACAAATTAACAGGTACATGTATTGAGAGATGAAAATTTGTGTACCATAATGACAGGAGAGGTAAAGAGAGAGGAAATCAAAAGCTATCAGTACAGGTTTATTTTAATCTGAGAATCTACCTGCATAAATCTATCCATTATATTAATCCTGGATCTTGGATCTAATAAGCATCCAGAGTAATAAAAAAATATATAAACTTAATTCTTTTGTACTTTAAAGATCCAAGCACGAACATATCTACTAGCTATTCCCGGTGTAATAAACATTCGTGCTCATGAATTCCAGGATTAGTTGAGATTGGCCTTTACTGCACCCCCGGGCCAGATCAAAGATTGAGGAGATCATCTCTCACATAAAACTTTAACAGCACATTCAATCAAAGCAGCCAATAATCGAAGATATTTAAAACTACAGATTACGTAAAGATACCTTGTCCGAGTGCCTGGAATAGGGTTATATTACGTATCTGGAAACTGAAGTACCAAGTCGGATCACAGCAGAAGCAATAAAATTGAATCCCTTTAATATTCTTCCCACGGCTTTCTTGAGCTTCGTATGCGGATCTGTTAGCGGTGCGATCTGTCGCCAACACTCCCGATCGGGAAGTTCAAGAAAGCCGTGGAAAAATATGAGAGCATTCTCCGGCTTAGCGTACTGATAAATAAATATTCTTCCCC